>JAQFZU010000831.1:0-18539 GCA_034696185.1 Henia vesuviana | reverse complement strand
GCAAAGTAGTAAGTATTGACGGAGTAAGGTAAGGAATTGAATTGTACGAGTAAGGAGAAAAGCACGACAACCGGAAGGACGACAAAATAAGTACAAACAAGTTTATGCAATTATAGGATTTTGTATTGATACAATGTAGTTTTATTTACAAAATTGTTTTCAATGGTAATTTGTATATTATTGCATAACGTTTGGTTTTGGCACCCACAGCTCATTGCCAGGTTTCCCACATTCAGGGTCGCTGGGCCATAATATCTACACATTAGCGGCTACGTGGGGTGGCCGTACCTGCTCCTTAGGCTTCCTGCAATACCACAATCTGGGCAACCTTTACATGTCAACCATGCAATCCTCTCCTCTTGACTTCCTGTCAATCACCAACTCTCTACTCAAGGGTTGTGTCTCCCAGGTCTCCCAGATGTGTCAGTCATGCCCCATTGGTTGTTTAGCTAGGGTACATAGTGGTCACGACTGGTCACAGAATTATTATACTTACATTAAATCAAGTAAATCAGCAAATAAAAAGCCTAAGAATTAATAAATGTAAACATTTTATTGATTAAGAACTGTCATTTTTATACTAGATTCCATAATGATCAAAATGCTGGAAATGCAAGAAGATGCTCACACCATATACTTCATTCGATAGAATCAAGGCTGTGCATGCGCTAAAGCAATATGCAACCTTTTGGCAAATCAATAAATTACAAAAAATTTGCTTCACTTATACTGTTTTTAAAATTTCCTAAGCCAATGTGAGGGTTGCCACCTAGTCTAAATAAACGGCCTAATAGAAATGAATTAGAAAGTCATACTTCTGGATAAGAGTTTATTTACTTATGGTAACCTGAACTAACTCGTCTGCATCAATTCATACGGTAACGCCGCTAGAAGCCAACTGTAGAAAGACCGAATTGGATTTGTCATCTGATACTTCTGTTTGCATGTATTTTATGACAGCTATATGTACCTATTAACCTACAGGCAACTTCCTAGATTGGAAAAACAAAAGTAACAGTCCTTTGGAAGGAAATCTAAGCCATTGGTCTCATGTTTGGAAGATTTTCCTTGCATGATAAAAACTTGGTGGCAAAATTACCAGATGAAGAGTTCACCTCCTGGTGTCAGTGTTTAGCTGCATAGCAGAAATATGGCAGACGTTAAATAGCCTTGCTTGGTTTATAAGCAGGGAAAACCAACCAATTACTAAAATTAAGTGATTTACAATGTTCAATTATTTTTAAAAGAATTAAAGTACCCAATAAAGATAAATGAAAGCACCTAATAAAGTCGAATTTGGCACCCATATAAGATGGATGCCTAATAGCACTCATTAAGAATGGATGACTATAGAGCACCCTTATAATAGGAAGATACACCCTTACAATGATAGTGATTTGAAGCACTTTATAAACATAGGTGACTGAAGTCACCATTTAGGGTGCACCTCAAAAGGTGTTAATTTGTCTCCTTTTGTTTTTCAGTGTATGGAATGGACTTAGTAGTCACTGGCAACAATAAACTCTTCGCCTGCCTATTTACCTTTTTGCATCCTTCATGTAGCCTTGTAAATGAATGGGAAACGGAAACCCACATTTTTTCTTTTAACACTTTCACATTTTTTCACACTTTCACATACATAGCTAATATGTAAATTCAAATAAACTTTTTTTTCATCTTTGCAATATATATAAGATCAGGGTTCCTAAAACATCATGATGCATAATTATTTTTGATAACTAGACACACCTTCATCAGTGTAGTGCTGCATCAATTTATAAGTGACTGCTTTTATAGAACCAGTCTCCATTTCTGAAAGATATTTTTTCTGTATGCTTTTTGAACAGTTCAATTTAGATCAATATACATTGTTGGTATATTTGAATATTTTTATTAGCATTAAATATTATCGTGTAATATGTCTTGTATTGCACCTGTAAGAACATCCAAGCTTTTGCTCTGCATTTTTTTCTCATGCTCATGCTAAAATTCAAAAATAAACGTATAAAATAATCTACATTAAAAAAAGACAAGTTGTAATTGGAAACTTCATTTTTGCTTTTGAAATTGTGACATATCTACCAAAGGGAATTTTATTTTGCTCAAAAGCAGAAACAATAGTAGAAAATTATGCAAGATATCAATAGTATACAAAAAAATGTTTTAAAACTTTTTCAGTTGTAAGTTGTAAGATTTGATATTAGGAATATGCCTTGTATTTAACATTATAAGATTGACTGAAATTAATGTACAAAATATTCTGCATTTTTTAAATCTTCAATTGATTGACAACAAATATTTCATATTGCTAATCTTTATTTAGAATATTGCTGATTTTAAAATTGCTGTAGTTGCAGTTATATGTTATTAATGAATTGGTAAAACAAATTGATTTTATTGTTAGAAATTTTTAGTTTATACATTTATTTCATTATAAATTCATTGCAATTTGAAAAACAACATTAATGTCAAAAAATTTGTCTAATTTATTTATAATGAAATGAAACAACTCTTAGCACTTATTTTATCTAGAATTTTAGTTTATTTTCATTCTGTTCAATAAAATTAAATATAGGTTTAACAAACTATTTTTAATGTCACTCAGTATAAGAATTATAATTTTTTAAACTAAGCTATAATTGAACAAAACTGCAGGTTGACCACCAAAATATAGAAAATCTTGGATAAGGCCATTGAAGACATTTGACTTGGTCTCATCTGTTCAAGTCGTACATTGATAATCAGCTTTATAGATTACCCGCGTTTAAGTTTAACATTACATTTCAATACATGACATTGATAAAAACTGAAGGAAGATACAGTAAGCTGTAACAATTTAATACTGTTTCGTGTATGACTAGTAGTCCCGATAGCACGTGAAAAAATCCATATTTTGTGATGCACAAAATGGGATAAAAGTTGAATGCAACGATATCAATAGAAGATTAGTAGATAATTGGTTTCAAGAAGTTTGCTATTATCAAGCCCAGCACCAAGCCAGGTGGCCTTGTAGCAATATGCTTGCGAACGATTGACTCGTCTTTCGATCTCCATTTTAAGGCTGAGGTAAATGTTTTAGGGAGGCCAAAAACGAAAAAAAGGTATTAATGCTGTTGGTTCCATATTTGAATTATTTTCACACATTAAAGCATCTTAATAAAAAAAATTTTGAGGAGAGTTTATCCGCTGGCATCGTATTTTGGCAAAAATAAGGCTATTTGTTTATGGAAAATAAACCTAAATTATCCCAAAGTCAAAGAAGTAAATTTGAAACTGAATTTTGATAAAATTGTTTCTAGAGGGCAGCTTTCGGTTTTTAGTAAAACTTAATTATATTTCTTTTATTCATTGCTGTAGTAATATGTTAAGAACTTAAGTATAAAATAATTACTTAGCAATGATGATTGAAATTTCTTTGAATCGAGAAAATGAAATTAAATTTATTTTGAAAAACCCTTTTAGGTCTGAATGGGTCGCCCAAATTTGGCGCCGTGCTTCTAAGCGACCGTGTTTCTAACTATTACCGAAGTGACTGCATCAATAAACAAGTACAATGCATAGTAGTAAGATTTTATGTCTGTACCATTTGTCGAACTCTCCATTATTTAGATTATTATTTACGAACACGAAGAAAAGAACCACTGAAGATTTTTTAAATTTAAATATGATTTTTTTTTAAACAGTAAATCTCAAGTTGCAAACTCTTGAAAGAACTGGCGTACAGAATCACAGTTGAAAGATGCGAGTATTAGATGCAAAATTTTAAAATGCTTAGATGCGCCAAACTTGCACTTTTTCAGCAATAATGCACCAATTGGCGTGATCGTAATAGGAAGAAATGATGTGTAAGTTCTCTACGTATTTCTCAATCAATTGATCTAATTCACCTTCACGAAACACATGATAATATCGATGTAACGTTAATAAGCCGCCAACTTCGTCTGCACATTGTAGACTTTCGTCCGAAGTCGACAACGACCGTTGTCGATTGAGGCACTTGTAATTATCCTCAGGTCCATCTAATTCTTCTTTGGATGTGTGGGTGTGATGATTCGTAAGCGACTCTACGGGAGTATTCGTCTGCGTTGGTGGTAAATTCCCATTCAACCTATCTTCATGCCGCGGCGAATTAACGGTTTCACTCGAGTATAAAGTGAGACTTGTTTGCACACTTGCTTCTTTAAATTCCACTTCAGTATCTGTCAGTCCTTTTCGTTTTCGTTGATTCAAGACTGGCGATCGTTCAGATGCATTTTTCACAATGGCAACGCTCCCTTTACCACGGATGACCATTTCACTTCCAGCACTAACAACTGCAATGTTATCCAATACTACACATCGACTCTTGTCGAGAAACTTCTCCCACGAAATGGACGAATTGCTTGAACTTCGTGACGAACTGAAGGAATCACCAGCCGACGTTTGCCACTTGGATGTCAATCGTTCGCAACATCCTTTCCCCAATGCCATATCAGCCGACACACTCAATGCCACTGCCGGTTGCGTTAATAAATGTTTTTCGCTCGAATTTTGCCGCGGTTCGCTTTGTTCCGGTAAACTACCAGCTTTACGTAGCGTTTTTCGTTCGCACGTGGGAGACCGGTCGTCATCTGCGCCTTCAGATGAACAGCGCGACAAAGATGGGATTTGTTTTCGTACTTTTTCATCCTGCACAACATCGGGAAGACGCGACACGGCGTTGGGCGAATGATCGGATGTCGGACTTGCTGCACTCACTATATCCGGCGTTATTGCAACAGACGGGATAACATTCGTTGCTTGCAATACATCGGGTCGCCGATCGTTGATGGGCTTATTCGGCATTGCGATTACCGAAATACAACTGTCCTCACTGTCAACACTGGTGTCGCTTGTCGTTCCCGGTTCTCTAGGTGCCACTGCAATGACTGATGCGACGCTGTCATCACTATCGTAACTAGTATCTCTTTGAAGACTGTCTTCTTTCGTAATCCTGTTACAATAAATTCGTTCCCGGGGTTCGAATATGTTCCGTTGATCGTAATTATCGAGACTTAAACTCCGCTTAATCAAACAAAAACCATTTCTTAACAGCGATTCTTTCTGTCGCAATTTATTACATCCTTTGAATCCGTTTCGAATCACTGCTTTGGTCAGCGAGAAGCAACGTTGACTTTTATTACCCAATAGGCGTATGTGTAAATCAGGCATTGAATGCGAATGGAAAAGTTTGGCTCGCGACACCATTTTATTGACCATTGCTTCAAATGCAATATCGTCAGCATTGAATGATTCGATTCTGATCAACGGCCGCTTGAATTGCGGGATTTTTAATTTGAATTTCCTCGGTTTCGTTTCGCCATTACTTAATTCGATCCCCGAATCGCGTTGGCTTTCTCTTAACGAGACTTTCTTCGGCACCACTGGCCACGAAGCTCTTTTGTTCGGCTGATATTCAATGTCCGGTAAAATAGTGTTTCCGTTACGTTTGTCTTCGGCATTGAGCATAATTAGGCTCTGCGGGCGTCGACATTTCTCAACGTTTTCAGGAACCGACAACACTTCGTCGACTCTCGTGAGATGCGTGTGGGTCGATTTTGATCTACCTAATGTTTTGTCCGAGCTTTGTTTTCTATTCCTAAGTAACACTGCCGTCAGATGTCCGAGTAAGTCACCGAGAGATTTCGATTTTGATTTATGGTTAAGGTGTAGCGGCGATGATTTTTTGGGCGGCAATTCGAGTTCGCTCGACGGTGCATCGACATCTCTCAGTTCTATGGGTAAGTCGGCGGGATTCTCTGTCCCTTCGGCCGAGTCTTGCATGACAACTGGCGCGTGCCATTGCGACTGCGACAACGGCGGACTCGGCACAAACCATGGTCGACATTTACGACCTGGATTATCCCACGAACTCTTCGAATTTGAGAATTTTTGCAATGCCCGTCGCACAAAACTATAGCAAGTTTCATTCGGAGACGACAAATCGGAGCTGCTTTGACTGCTGCTTCCGCAAGGTCCGTCGATGGCAAAATTTCGACAGTAGCCGCGATTGCTTCGTATTCTGTGCCGACGTCGACCGTATCGGCTGAAAACGATAAGATTAGAAATGGTTAATTTGGAATAGATTTAATGGATTACCTTGGCAGGGAACACGAATCGCTATCCAATTGAGAGTGCGCATGGTAATTGAGAAGATCATCGTCACTCGTGGTCGTACTAGTAACTTCACCCTCGTTATGTGAAGCTTGGTCTAACGAAATTGATCGATTAAAGACGATGGGAAATGAAAAGTGGTGTTAAAATACCTTCACCGCTGCTTTCAACTGGTTTGTGCCATGGCACGAGCACATCTTGGGATTCGAACTACAATTAATTAAATATTTTTATTTATTTATTTTTTAATTATTTAACATGAGTTTATAAATGATTATGACATACAAAATATTACCAAGCAAAAGAATCTTGTGATTGGAATTGGCATATGTAAAAGAGTCAATTGAAAAATGCTTACAAATGAATCGAGAGGCATGTCTAGACTAACTAAACGTTTCTATCGAATATCAATAGGAAAGCGATTCTTTAGAGGATAAAAGTCTAAAGAGATGGGATTTATCAATAAGTACACTGCAGTGGAAGAGTGGAAGTCTAATTTAAAACCAAAGGCAGTGCGCATCGGTTTGAAAGCTGTTTTAGCTTCAAGGCGATAATTCAATACTATCTATGTGAAATTGGGATCAAATAAACACTAAGAAGTTCAGGACAAGGCTGTAATTATTTAATAACAGCCAGGCTGCAGTCGAGACGACTGCTATGTAAAGAAAGATTACAATGCTATAATACAATAGGAAGTGTGGTAAGTTTAAAGGTACACACAATTTAATAACTTTTATTAGTACTAGGAACTAAGGAATTGGTTCTTGAAAACCGGTTCCACAATGTCTCCCCCCCCTTCAAGAGCAGAGGATTAATAGATGAACTTGATATAAGACTCCAGCTTAGCCTTTAGAAGCGGCTTAGTTAGCATGTCGGCCAGGGTTCTATCAGAACCACCGTGATCGTTATATAAGATCGCATTACAAACAATGAAATATAAATTGCTAAAATTGATTTTGAAAGTAATTTCAAATTTAACTCACCCTGCGATGACGCTGCTCCATCGCCCACACGGAAATCATAAGTCGACCTCCGAGACGAAGGATGCGTGCGAGCTCTCTTAGCGCTTGCACTCGTCTTTCGGTAGTGGCCAAATGATGAATAACGGCCACAGACAGAGCGGCGTCAAACGATTCGTCCCTAAATGGCGCATGCAAATTATCGCACACTACCAATTCGTGTTGTTTCAATCGTGCGATATCGGCCAGTTGACTACATCGGTCCGAACCCAAGTTAAACACTTCGGGGTTAACTGAGAGATATTTACCATTTCCACAACCTGCAATTGAAAAGTTAATAACTTCAATCTGAAACTTATGGAAAACAACACTAACCGACGTCGCACACGAGCGAACCAGGCTCGAGGTCGACGAGAAATTGACAGACACGAGGCCAGGCCTTCGATCGATGTTTGACGAAATGAGGCGCAATCTGAGCGTAAACATCGTGCACATAAGCCTTTTCTAATGCCAAAGAACGTGCCTCACGTTCTTGTCGGAACTGTTTTTGGCATTGGTGGGGTTCGGTTTCCTCTTCTGACATCGTCAATCTGAAAAATGAGACGCATTAAATCCATTTAAAGTCGCCACCCAAATTAGGGAATCGTTAATCATATCGAGTAAATTATGATGACGTACTAAAACAACGGGACGCGTAATCTCTACTTATCTCAGTTGCTAATAACCTATCTTTTACCGCGAGTTTTAGAACTATATGAGGTCGTAATTATGGTACTGCAGCTAATCATACACTCACGCACCATTATACAGCAGTGTTTAGTGAGTTTATATCACATTTACTGAGTCATATGCGAATGAAACTAAATTCTCTGTGAATCATCCACACAGACCATGCGCGAGGAATCAATAATAATTCCGGGGAAAGATGTTGAAAACAGGTTGCAGTTTAAGGACACTTTGGGGAAGTTATAATAACGATAAAAATGTTTATGAAATATTTTATTTTTATGATTTTATTTCCAAAAAATTTTTTTTATATTGAGTTATAGTACATTTAATTGACTGAAGTTTTAAGAGCAGGTGTTTTAGCTTCGATGTATTTATAACGAATTTATACTGAACGAGTATTTGATATTAAATATATTGGAATATTATATGGAAAATGGGGTTAATTATTTAATTATTTACTTATTCTAGAATCTAATAATGTAAAAAAAACTGGGTTTGTCTGTTTGTTTGAAGTATCTGAGACAATTTTCGTACCAAAACTTAATACAGACGTCATCGCTTCATAACCATGGTATGCATTACTGATAAATAATGACGTCGATTGTACTCGTGCAAATCACTAAATCCGGATTTGAATTTGGTAAATTCACATTATTAGTGACAGACAAATAATTTTCTGTCACTGATAATGTGCACTCATTTGTGTATAAGATATGAGATATAAGATAAGTGTCTAAGATAAAGTATTCTATTAAGCAGTTTTACGGGGCATCCTTCAGATCAACGAGGTCCTAGGCAGCTGACCGATTTGCCCAGTGATAAATCCAGCTAATGCATATTATGATTTTATTTTTAAATGCATTTTTTGACTACTATGAATATGAATAGCTTGAGTATCAAACATCAATGGCAGTAATAATGGAATTGATTGTAATTTTGACATGATTAATTCCTGCAGCTTACAAGGGAACAGCCCGAATAAGACAATCGCCGATTTCTTTGAAATTGATGTCAAACAATTCGCTATTGGCATCAAAACTATGTCCTTTAATGAAAATGTTCACTTCTCAACCAACAATAATCTATGTCAAATCAGAATTGGCACTTTTTTCCATTGTAACAGAATTTATAATGATATCTGTTATCAGAAGTAGTACTGCAGCTATATTACATCTAAAATCCATAAAAGTAATGCAACTAAAGAGTATTGCATTCACACATAGCCACATTACACAGTAAATGTGTATAATAATGGAGAAAGTGCTAACTTTGATTTGACATAGATTATTATTGGTTGAGAGGTGAGCATTTTTAGTAAAGGACATAGTTTTGATGCCTATAACAAATTGTTTGATATCAATTTCACAGAGATCGATGATTGTTTTATTCGGGCTGTTCCCTTGTTAGTTAGTTTTGATTGCTTTCTTTTTCTATAAAATTCTATTAATCTGCTATCTTATAAATATTTTAAAACTAATATTGCAACCCAGATAATACATTCGGTTACAGCTTAAAAAGTGATATTCCAACCCATGAAAATTTGTCCAATTTTACAAGAATAAAAATGCTTTTAAAAATCCAAATATATTATATACATTCTACATAAAGCTAAAGCTCAGGCTTTTCTAATTGTGGTTCACTGGTCTGCATTCTTTTGCTCAGTGTAAAATGGAAATTTTATACTGAGTATACTTTAGATATATTTTAGTGCACTGAGATATAAACTCTAAGAAAAATAGGTGTAGAGGTACACAATCAGAGACAACTTCGACCTAATTGAGAACATATTGCTACCTATTGAGGTGGAAAGTGCCAAAACAGGTCGAGTAAAACCATCCAATATTAGCCCACTATTAATTTTAGTATAACAATCTAAAATTATAGTTTTTTGTGCAGAATGCAGTGATAAACAAAGTTATGTTCATAAAAAAAATAATTCCTACTTCTCAGAATTTAAAAACAGCAATGGGTGATCAAATGCACATTATCATAGTCACATTGAAATACTAACATTGCTGCAATCACAATGTGATATGCACATTATAACAGTCACATTGTAATACTCACATTGCTGTAATCACAATGTGATATGCACATTATAAGAGTGACATTGTAATACTAACATTGCTGCAATCACAATGTCACTATTAGTTGAACAGCTCTTACATTGGCCCTTTTTACATAAAAAATCATTTTCTCTGTCAATGTTTTTACATCTATAGAGCTTACTCCGGTCTAAAAAATACTTTTTAAAATACTGTAGGATAATAATTTCTGACTATTCTCTGAAGAATGATGCATATGTTATAAAACTACTGCCTCTCATTAAGGCATGCCATTTTCTGTTATTTGCTTTTTGCAGTATCTGAGCTAGTAATTTACATAGGATCATTTACTAATTATTTTTCTAATAACTTTACTAGATGAATTGTTAAACTTCAGACATCTTCCATCTTAATTTCTTTTGTGGAACTATTAAATCTTATTAAAAATATTATCTAATCTTAAAACCTTTTTAAGAGTATTTAAAAATATAGAAAAATTTATTTTATTAAGCACAATAATAGAATTTTAGTAAAGATATAAAATAATATTTTCAGAATAACAGGGTTGGATAAAGTTACTCTCCCAGGCCAATGTTGGATGGTTTTATAGTTTTGCAATCTTGATTTCACAATTTCAATTGTAGTTTAATTCTATAAATCTAATTTTTAAATGTGCCTTAATCTATTATTCTAATTTCATTTTTCAAATTTGGGTTAAAATCTGACTTTCTTTACTAATTCTTTTTACAATTTGCAAACAAAAATCAAAAATTGAAGTATTTAGAAAATTATATTTTCAAATTTGGTTTTATTTTAATAGATCTGATATTATTTTTATTCTTACATTAGGCTCTAGCATAGTTGCCGTGAGCACCTAGTAAGTTTCTAAATTTAAAATTCGCTAGAAGTGATTGCAACATAAAAATGTTGGGGATTATAAAGGCACTGTATTCTCTTCTAATTTATCTCACTTTAATGTTGTTTGGAACGATAAGAACGGGCAATTTTATCTCACCAGATGATGAGGATATTTGGAGGTAATTACATTGAAAGTGGTATACTGTGTTTGATAATTAAAAATGTTTTTTTTTTTTATTAAATTTTTTCTCATAAAAAAGCTTATTACATTCCCAATTCTGTTATACCAACTCGATTAAACCAATCGAATTTGCTAATGAATTATATAATATTTATTTATATATTTTCAAAAAAAATGTAAAAAATTATTTGGAATTAATTGGTTGATTTTCCTTTCCATGATTATAGTCAATGCAGCTCACTTCAACGATAACGATGATTTTAACTTTTAAAACTTGAAAATCAATTCATAATCAATTTGAATAAGAAAAAAATATTTTTATCACATAACTAATGCATTAACCAAAGTAGATTTTAAATATTAAATTTTTAACAATTTGAAAAAATAGTAGTTATTATTTCGTTAAATATTAACCTAATCCTCAAAATTATTTTTCTAAATTTGAAAATCTCTTGAGCCTTAATGTTTGGAGGGAAATAATTCTCACCATTTTTTTCTTGGTCCTTTTTTATCGATTTCTTAAAAATTTATGCTTTTTCATTTCCTGCCATTGAAAATCAAAGGATCTAGAACAAATATATTACAAAAACATGACATTCTCAAATTTCCATTTTAACACTTTCTTAAAGTTGAAAAGAAAACATTATTTTAAATAAAAAAAATTCAATTAAAGTTTAGTATTTATAATTGGTCATAAAAATTAAATGTCTTTGAGCAAAAAGAAAGTGATACTCTTACTCTTTAAATGAGTGGAAAGACAGTCGATTTAGTAACGGTTGATGCAATTTAGACGAAAAAAAAATCGTTGTCGAATTCATTCCTCGCCGTTTCTGCTATAAATCTTTTTTTGAAAGCCACGAATTTTTTTGCTGTTTGGGATTTCGCTTGCATTGAGCTTAGTAAATAGCAATTGGAATTGCACTTGGAATGCGAAACGGATGTTTTTAATTTTTTACATTACTCACAAAGAAGTTGAGAATTTTCCCATTCAATTTATTTTTTGGAACTTTATTCACGAAAGTCTCCTGTATCACGCATGGGTTCGTTTTCAAGGTTGGATCGAAAATAAATTTAATACAAACTTTTGATTATATAATTTGGACGACCTAAGCGAATTGGATGCATCGCTAACTTGGTTATTGTTCACATTTTATTTGTTGATCGTCTCAAGTTATTGTTCTAGTTTGCCCCAAGAGAGAAAATTCCTATTTTATTTTTTTCAAATTTAAAAAGTAATTTTGTGTTTCTTTAAGTATTTAAGATGCTGCATTGCGGGATAGGAATTTGTTCTATTTTTGATTTTTCTTCTAAAACTTTCCGCGGTCAGTAAAATAAATAATTTAATTGCCAGCTGTGAATTACTATACGTATGTAGCTTTCCCTGCACATCTTAAAACTCAAAGCTTTGCAGGGAAGTGTACATGTCAGGGGCTTATACTACAAGCAATGGATAAGTTAATTTCAGAGGGGATTAAAATTTTTACAATGAACTAAACTAAAGGGGTGTAAATGCAAAAAAAGTAAATAAATAAAATAAAAATGCTGCTTTTTTATTTCGAAAATGAAAATTTATCCGAAATCAATAATTCTTGCTTTAACTTCGAAAGAATTTATTTCTGTTATAAATTGAGTTACCAGTCATGATTGATGATTACATACTTTAATTTACAGCTGCCCTCATTTAAAGATTTATATTTAAATATAAATTTTCAACTAAAAAAAAGTAGTTCATTTAAAAAGAATGATAAAAAGATTGAAAATTCTTAAAAGATTTGTTAGAAGTTACATATCAGAGGTTGCTTTTGTTAAAGATGATACCATCTTTAACAAATATATTCTGTTTTTTAAATACATAAAAATTCAGCTCACATTTTTCAAGATTCCAGAAATGCTTGTTCATTGAGAAGGTCTGAATTAGTGGTTAAATCGATGGGGATAATATACTTTAGATTTGGGTTGAATAAGGAAATAGAAAATTGTGGGGGAGCAAATGAAGGTGTTGTACTCACCAAAATTGAGATTTTGCATATTAATAACGTCGTTGTTGTTGTTTCTGCGATTCTGTGGCTCAGGGGTTTTGAATGTTGTTATGGGAATGAATATCGGCTCCATTGACGTCAGCCATATTCGATAATTTTCTTTCTATGTAAGATGGTGCCGATTTGTCGGATTACTGTCTTTGCCACGTCTCACACGGGATCCGCCAGCAACGTAATTTTCCTGGAACGTGTCATTGCTTTGTTTCGTCTTTACTGTGCATTCGGTCCCTCAGCCGCACCTTGCACTGCTGAATGGAAAAATAAAAAATCGATATTGTGTCATGTATGACGTAATCAATGGTGCCAGATAGTTATATCTGGCTCCACTAGTTCCATCTACTGCCACCACTACTAAACATTATTATTATAACTAGATTATTTTTTTTAATCACAATAAAACTTACTAACATGCAATCATACAATTTAATCATGAAATTTATCTAAATTCCAATTACATCAGTTAAATTCTCATCTAATTCATCTTTAGTGTTCCATCTATTATAAACAATATCATTTTTAAATGGCTCTAACATTTAATATTATTGCTTTACAAACAATGCTAAACTTAAATTGCCAAATCTTTTTTATCCATAGGCATTAATTTTTTAAAACATGCATTGGTAACCAAGAACCTAAATTGTGTAATGTATGAATCAAACACAGTTATAAGAACAACAAAAAGTTCTTGTCACTGCAATTCACACAAATCAATACTTTCAAAGAAATATAGGACCAATAAATCAAGATGTCAATATTGGGGTTATATTGGTTGTTAACATTGCACCTATATTGGTGGAACATAAAACGGCAGTGGTAGTGAGAATGTGAAATACATTTTGCCTGGAGTTTTAAATGAAATGCATTATGGTTATGTGAAATTAATTTCTTTTTATTATGTTTGATATAAACTTTTCAATAATTCATTTGCTACTATAATTGCTATTGAAATGGAAGTTGGGCTAAAAGAAATAAAAATGACCGATTCTTGTATAAATACGGATGTCTAAAAATGTCATTAAATTTTTTTAGCATTACATTGTTTGTATTCATGCATTTATTTTTTTTCCATTGCTTACATTCATGGTAAATTCATTTATTAAAACTAATCTAATAATCTTCTGAAAATGATGTCAATATTGAAGCAATTATAAAAAACTGAATTCAGACTTATGAAAGTCTGAAACTCATAAAACTTTCAATCCTTACAATCCCATCTTTTGTGAAATTGCGGCCATCAAACAGCTACTCCAACAGATCCATAAAACCTAATCATTTCTAAAGCTGTAAAACATAATGCAACTGTCATTTCTTGTCGTAAACAGAAGATTCAGAACAATCACATTAATTTTTTTTTATAAAAATAACATATGTCTTCTGCCACTGCTTTTGCCATTATTGCAGCCTGTTATAATATTAAGATTTATTTATCTGTACAAGAACAATTGTGTTTCTTATTTCTTGTTTAAACATACCATTCATAGAAACCTTTTATCTGAAAATCAGATTGTGAAGTAGCGTTTAGTAACATCTATTGGCAAATATGTCAACTAATGTGGATTTTCTATTGCTTCGTTTCTGTTTTGCTGACATTGCTGGTATTGGCCATTTTTACAGGAGTCGTTTGTTAAAATATTAGTCAGCTAGATCAAAATGATGGAATTCATGGATGAGTTTCTCAAATATGGCGTTTATTTTGGAGCGATTTTTCAACTTATTTGTATAGCTGCTGTTGTGTTTGTGCCACATAAAGATGAGACCAGGGCATGCAGTTAATTTATTCATATTTTATGAGATAGCTTAAAAATTGGAAATTTTTCAGGATGGGAGTGAATCAAGCGATGATGGTGATCACACATCAGCTGAGGGGAGTCCCACATAAACTCCCAAAAGTCGCTTAATCAACATTCTCATTTTAGAAATAATAAGGATAAGTAAAAAAGGCGTTGAAAGTGCAAATTATTGTCATCGCATATTAGTTTTTGAAATTATTTAGTATTTATGATGTTTTTATTTAATTTTACTTTTCTTAATATTTTATATTTTTATTATGATATTAGTAACTTATTTAAATTATTTATTGTTTTGGATTAATGTTTCAGTTAACATTCAGAAAATGTAAATAGATTTTCTCCATATATAAATAATTTATATTTACATTTCAAAGTGATCTACTTGACATTATAAACAGATGAATCAGACTTAGTAATTACTAATGAGCTGCAATTAGCAGCAGATTCATATTTGCCACTTGCCTCAAATAGGATTTTAATTAAAAATATGATTAAATCATATTTTTGGGATATACTGTATAGTACAAATAATTTTTATATTAAAATTTAAAAACAAAAGTGATTTATTATAAAAGAAGTCTTAAAATTATTAAAACAAACTGTATACCAATTATTGGTTTTTAAACACCAAATATTTAAGTTACTATGGCACACCATGTTGTATGAAATAAAACTTAATACTTGTGAGTCAGTCTCGGGTTGGGTAATTTCCACCTCGAGAATTTGTACAAGAGAGGCCTACAAGAGAGGCGGAGACCGCCTGTGTCAATACGCCTTCAATTTCATCTTCATTCTCGTTTGTTTGTGGTTTCGAGGGCATGGTTTTCCTGCGAGACGTGTTCCGTAACGATGAGATGTTTTGGAGAAGTGTTCTAAGTTATTTGGCTATGCCAAAGTAAATTCAGAGACACTGGAGTGGAGGTGTTATAACTATCGCTACAGTTAGCAAACTGACATATATGTTCTCACTTATGACAAAACTTTATCCACTAATACAGAACAAATGACATAGGTTACTTCTCATTGGTTGATAAGTTTTTGTAGTTTTTGGTAAAGTTTGCTTTTTGAATCTGTAGATAGACCTAATACTCATGGTAACTAATTACCACGTGTTTCATGACTGATTTGGCCAAATACAGAGAATGAACAAAAGGGGAAAAAGGACAGAACAACAGAAAAAGGTTTATTTGGGGAGTTTTTTGGAAAAATGGGTTTTTTCCATTTGAGTTTCTACTTGATTTTTATGTTGAATAAAATCAAAATAAAATTTTGTGTGTTGAAGAAAGTGTATGTAGGGTTTCGAAAATACAGAACGCTTTAGCTGAAGACACTAATAGAATTTTTGGAGATAAAAGAGGAAAAATAGTGAAAGTTGTGAGGGTAAGATTCTCGTTATAACTACGCATAACCCTAACAGGTTTCTTGCAGGAACCCGCACAGCTAACAATAACCATCCACATGGGCTCAGTGTCAGGGTTTGCCAAATTATTCTTGATCCACCATACACCTTTGACCAGCAGGCAAAACTAGTGACCTCTGTCAGGTCAAAAGTCGCCCATCCCCATTGTCTAACCACTAAAACAGGCCAATGGCGGGTCGATAGTCATCAACCAGTGCCACTCACTTATCACATTGTGCAAACCAAATAAAGGTCGACTGTGACCGCAGGGCTAACTCCATAGTTCCGGTGCTAGAATCAAGTTAACTCCATAATCTCAATTAACACAGTCTGTGCACGTTTTAATATAAAGATTGTGACTATGTACGACTACGGTAGGCAAACCACTCGACAGGTTTATAGCATCATGTGTTTGGCAAAGAGTACCATACACACTTTACCCAGAACTATCCCTATCTCCACCTGATAGTTTATGTTTTGTTACGCTCGTAGCCACGGGGTATATCAACACCAAACACCGATTTTTTTAAGTTTGCACAGGCCATTGCTTACGCTTTATCAGGGCTATCTGCCTGTCTTGGAACATGTCTTGGCAATCTCAAAGAAGTAAAATAAGCCCTCCTTACCTGGGAATGTATATAAAACTAGGCGTAAACTAGGCCCAGCTGTATTGATGGCAGAGACCACCAAACACAGAGGAAGGCTTATCACCTGAAGAGGCGACAAAGGAAACAACAGAGGGAAAACAAGTAGTTAGAACCTCCCAAAAGACTAAGAGCAATTACAATGAGGAACTGGAAACTTGGTCAGTACACCTGTAAGATGAGGATGAGGAATGCTATATTCATTCAGCCTTTATTGTCTCGAGATTACCAGGCTATCGCCCCAGTGATAAAAAAACTGGAAGACCGGTTTGGCAAATTCTAAAACATTGAGATGAGAAGAAGGCAAGTGGAGGAGTCAACGGAAAGACGAACAGACCATTTACTTGTCCCTTAGAGCAGAGATATGATGCCGATTAGACAGTATGTTTCCGGTGCGGAAAAAGATGGGCATTGGGCTTGTGAGTGTCCAGATAAATTGAAGGATCCTAATGTTCGCTTGAAAGTATTAGATACCACGGTTGCCGGTCGGGTGACCACAATGGATAAATTCGTAGCTGCGCAAACCCAGCAGAATGCAGAATTTACTAATTTATTGACAAAGAGTACTGAGCAGCTAGCAAAAAACTTGAAGCTACAGTAAAAAAGCCAACAGAGAGGCCTTCTACTGCCAGTACCTCGGAATGAGACCAGAAGCTACTGGTCACCTCTGTTGAAGAAGAACCACCCAGTCCTTCTGAACCGCGTATTGCTTTTGTGCAGGTAAAAGAATTTATAGAAAACAATTATGAGGGAAAGAACGTTTTTACGTTTAACGCCCGGATCAGATCATAAACCACCTAAGCCAATAATTGATGGGGAAATTTATAGTGCCCCATTATGGATTCAATTCTTTCCAAGGAATGTGGACTCAAATCCTAATAAGGATAGGTGCTTTCGAGTAATGTCCAATAGAAAAAGAAACAGTTTGTGTCTGATGCCACTATGTGCCACTATACGTGCCACTGATACCACTATAAAACAATACTCATAAGTTATTTGGAGTATTGGATTCGGACACTGCCTGTTTGGTGGTATCAGATACTTTACTCGAGGTGCTAGGATTCACCCAACATATATTCTCCCAATGAAAAATCCAAATATCAAGATCCAGACTGCTAGTCATGAGTCAAGCCTGTTGTGATGGCATTTCCTCAATATCTCAATGCTCGTTTACTTACCTTAAAGAAGATGTCTCACGTTTTCCGTCACTCGTCATTGTTGGAATAATTCACTTTAGGGCCCAGATATCGGATATGGCCAAGGGCAATTGTCTAAAGTCGATAAAGTTTATTATTTTAGTGTTTTATTATGATAAAGTGTGAAAAAGCCCTCTGGACGGCTAGCCCGCTGCCAACTCGAGATAACGGCCTTATGACAACAGCATCGAATATAAAGAAGAAAAAAGTAATCTCGTGGCTGATGCCTTCTCTCGAGCTTCGGTTGATGGGTTGCCAGAAAATAAGGACAAGAACTCTGATAGTAAAGAACATCTCCCGTTCTGTCTGACCCCAGTTCACAGGTGGAAATTGAAAAACTTGAACAAGCTTCCAGAGGAAGTAACGAATGAGGAAATCAAACAACAATAGCAAAGATACCTCTTCAATCCTAGACAGTTATATACTCTTGTATACAGGGTGGTAAAAAAGTCTGCGTCTCACCAATATTTTCAAAACAGTAACAGATATGAACCTGGCAATGATGAGGTTTTATAGAAAGTTGGGTGTGGCCAATTCAATAACAATGTCAGATTTGACCTTGAACAC
>JAQFZU010000830.1:0-18557 GCA_034696185.1 Henia vesuviana | reverse complement strand
TCTACTGACTGCATTTTAAATACATTTAAAATCTACAAGAATTGACACAAATGTTATAAATGCATTTTTGCAATGCAGTCTAAATATGTGGCAATATATTTGCTGTACTGAAGTGTGTTTTAATTCATTTCAAATGGATAGAAATGTATTCAAAATGCATTGCAATGCATTTTTGTTCCGTTTGGGTCTTGACAGTAAAGCTATGTAGTTACACTCAGAGTGATTTAGTGGGATATGCGTAAGATGTGGTCTAACAACATACTATTTTAACTATTTAGATTATAATCTAATTTAACAAGATCGGTATACGATATAAGATTTTCTGACTACCAAATGGTTTATTTGAGCATTACTTCAATTCAGAGTTTTTATATACCACTTTCATCTAACTTGTAAGAGGATTAAAACTAAAAATACAAAGTTGGCTGGGAGATAAAGCTAAACTCTCAGTTAGGAGTAGAATTGGCAACTTTTTTTCTGTGTGTTGTGTGTTGACGTTTTACGTGACCCTTAGGTTCATGTAATGCCTCGCTACTTTTTAAATTAAATAAAGTTTAGTATGCAGTTTTGTTTTACCAATTCAATATGCAGAATTATTTTGTCCACTTTCTTGGATGGAGTTGATTTAATTTGAAGTGAATTTCAAACGTTGTATAGAGTCTTAATTCAGATCCATTGTTCTTGTGCCCCAAAGAACATAATTATTTTTAAAAATAAATTTATGGTAATTAAATTTTCACCTCATTTGTTGTTGTCTTAACAATTAAAAGTGTTGACTCATAATTTTCGCCCTTTTCATAAAAAGTCATCAAGCTGCATCCGTATTCTTCAGTTGTGTACACAAGTTGCAGTTGATTAGTCTTTCTACCATCATGGAAAATAGTAATTTGCGCTGGAAGCCACAATCATAATATCAATGACTAAATAAATAAAAACATCAAAATTCAAAAAATAATTCAAAGTTAAACAGCAGTTTTTTAACATGTTATTTAGTAATAGGGTAATAGAAAGTAATTTCGCCACATAGTTGTAATTCATGTAAACTTAAAAAAATTATTTCCATTTGTTTATGTCTTCGAAATAATAAAAGAGAATGTGGTCATGTGTTCATATTAAAGTAGTTAATAACAATAAATTTTACATATTTAAGATTTGTTTGCTTAATTTCCAAGTTATACAGATTTTTTCGTCATTTAAGTTTTCATACAAACACAGACTACATAACAATATTTAGAGCAAAATCGTCAGCCACGCGAGTAACAACATAAATCCTCCAAAAGGAGTAGCTCGACGAATATCTTTTCCCGTCAACGAATAAACGTAGCAAGAACCACAAAACACGATTGTACCTAATGTCATTAGCGACCCTGTCTAAATAAAACAAACATGACTTTAAAAATCTTATCAAAACATTAATAAAATTTATTATGCTTACTAATAAAGGATATCTAAATAAAGGAGTTGCTAAAAGTGCGATCGAATGAAAAAAATGATAGCGATTTGCAATGTTAAAAACTTCTTTCTTCGTTGGTTCATCATTTGCTTCCGTATCGGATTCTCGACTATGAAAAACTAAATAAACAAAATAAATTTTGAAGTCACATCGTTTATTTTCTAATATTATATATTTACTGTGAGAATGAGCACCATAAGCACCCAAAGCAACAGCTGCAAAACCTGACAATCCCCCTACGCGAATGAAATTCACACCCGGAGAACTCAAAGCAGATATCATCGTTGACTTTATAAAATCACCGCTCCTCGTATGATAGCAAATCTTTCTCGGTGCAGCAACAATGTCTGAATAAATTGCCAGTTTAGGTATATGATTAGATAAAAAAGAAACCATGACACACACCGTAAGTCATCCGTTGCTTTCCGAGTTTAGAATCAAAGCAATGCTGTTTTTAACAGAAATATGCGCTGCCCAGGCAGAGTCGCAATTCGGTCGGACCCATTCCTCCTGGGCCCCAATACAACGATCATTGATAATTACCGGACATTTTGAAAACTTTAAAAAACGCTAATAGATGTCACTGAACAAGTTAAAAATGGAATGGATAAATCTCAGTAACAAAATCTTAACTTATCTCTTATTTCTGAATAATAAGAATACATTTGAGTATTTTAAAGCCAAGTGCATGAAAATGAATAATTAGAAATAATTTTTGCATTTTTAAAAAGTAAGTTTTAATCTTCAATAGCTACACTGAAGGTATTATCATAATAATGGTAAATATTTAACAAAGATCACTGAATTTCATTCATTTACACTGAATGGAGTAACATACAGCAGCACTTAAACAACAAATGAAAATAAAATACATTTTTTTAAACCATAAATAGACTAGATAAAAACAACTTTCATTCTCGGTTAAATACAAAACAAAATGAATATAACATTTCTTAAATACAATAATAATAATTAATATTCTCTAACATTTAATCAATATCGTTTGGCATCGAAAATTTTAAGTTTTAACACAAATATCACTTTAAATGAATCGAAATTCATATTGGATTAGTACTTTTGACTTCTAAAGTCTAACTACGTAAATGCAAACACTTCTACAACTTTGCATTCAAAATCGTGCGATGAACATAAAGGAGGATTATTAAATGACTGACAAGTTTCAGTTCGTCCAAACCGTATATCTTCATCGAGTAATATTCCTTGGCCATTACTACAAATAATAATAAATATTCAGTAAAAAATATTAACTTAAGTTATATCTTTATACCCTCCACCGACTGTTAACATTTTAAAGTCTCCAGCCATAAATAATTCAGTTGCGTGTGCATGCGCCACATTTCCACCTCCTTGGAATCCATTAATACCGACCCATTGATATTTACGACTGACGGGGCTGATGGTAAACAGAAATGTTTCACCAGTACCAAAATACGTGTGTCGTTGACCACCTTCGTCTCTCGTATTTCTTTCTCTCCAACTTGCCGAACAATAAGCGCCAAAAATCTGGAAAAATGTGGTTTTTGTAAAAAATTAATTTCCGTAAAGTGTAATTGTATTTTCACCTCGTTTGTTGTTGTCTTGATTATTAAAAGTGTTGGCTCATAATTTTCGACCCTTTGATAAAAAGTCGTCAAACTGCATCCGTGTTCTTCAGTTGTGTACACAAGTTGCGGTTGGTACATAGTGATTCGCGCTGGCAGCCACGACCATAATATCAACAACTAAATAAATAAGAAAATAAGAATAAAAAAAATTTTAAATTTTAAATTTAAGCGACAGTTATTTAACAGTGTTATTTAGTAAAAGAAAGTGAGACTTTAGATTGAAATGTAAATTACTTACATTATCATTTGTTAGTATGTTTGATGAGAAGTTAGTAAAAGGGAATATTCCCATTGAACGAGTCCGATTCATATCGGTACTGTTAGGCTAATCCAAGATGCAAGAAAAGTGAAGAAAAGTGCAATGTGTATAATGCATATCCAAGAATCCAAAAGTCCAAAACACAATTTCGGTAAAAGATATCAACTTACCTCGTGTATTGTAAGAGTATGTGATATCGCTTGAATGGCAACCTGAGATTGAGAAGTTGGGATGCCTTCCGAAGAACGTGACCTTATCATAGTTTGTGATGAGTTACGAACTATTGACTTGCTATTTACACACATCTCAGAATGAACGAAAATTTTATTAATTTCACTTTGGCTCAACGCGCGAATCCCAAATGCAACCTAAAATCAAAATTACATTGAAATGAAATTACAATATTCGAATTGAAATAAAAATACTTTGAGTAATTTTTCGGAAGAGACTGGAATATCTTGACAAAATTTGATTAATGCATTAGACACTTCATTGGATGAAAGCTCTCGTGACCAAACATTATCCCTTTTGGCTAAATAAAAAGAATTGAAAGAAATTAAATCTAAAAATAAAATTTCAAAACTAAAATTTACTTGTATGCTTTTGGAAAAGTATTAAAATGGCCATTGCGACACGATAAATCACTTTGCTGCCTTCAAATAGAAAACAATCCATTATGCGTATCTGGAAAATATGATTACAAAAGAAAAATTAGTTACAAAATAAAATGAAAAATATATTAACATAACTTACAACATGAGTAAATGGAAGATGCTTAAAAATCCACCACAACCACTGTTCAAATAAATGTTCCATTGTGTCTGTATCTTTAGCATACTTGCTAATATTCCCATAAGCACCTTTCTAAAAAAAAAAATACAATTTATAACATAAAAATAATTTGCAAATGTATCTTACAGCAAATTTTTTAGTCAAATGTAAAACAGTTCTCCAAGCAACTTCAAAAGTCATTTTTGTTTGAATTATAAATTTTCCTTGTTTCCAAGAAAGCAGTGCACACAAACTATTGTAACATTCTTCCTCTAAATTTAAAAAATAAATATTTAGAAACAATTGAGGACTAAATTAAGATTCAACCATTACCAGGTAAATAGTGAAGTAGAAGGCAAGTAATTGGGTATATTGTTGGACAAAAAGTAATTGCAGGATATGAGTAACTAACAACACTCAAGATTCTATTGCACAGTTTGATCCCATTGGGTGACAGATAATAATTTAATAGATGATGATGATCGACAAATGCAGGCAGGTGTTGGTTCTCAGGGTCACAATCTGAAATGTACAATATTAATAAATATTTGTATAAAATTAAAAATAAAATTTTTAGTCATTCAATTGTAGGTGAAATTAATGAAAATAATTAAAGACAAGTGCATTTTGATTAGTAATTTATAAGAGCAAAGTAAGAAGTGCGCAAATTGATTTAATTTAATAATTGATGAGAAAAAGAAATTCTACGCAAAATAAATACATGCCTTCTACGAGATTCTTCAGGTAAGGATTGACTAATTGTTTCCGTTTATAAGCAAGCCACAAACATTTTTGGCCTGATAAATATCAATAAAACAAAATAAAAATAAAAAACGACTGATCTATATTACATGACAATTGAAATAAACATGAAAAAGCAAATATAGTTTCTATTAAGCAAACACTAGGATAAACAAATTCAGCAATTTCGCAATAGGTTATATGAAAAATAAATAAATGTATTGAAAATGATAAGTTATACCAGTCTTACCAAATAATTGTTTTACTGTATCCCAGTAAAAGTTATCAGTCAAATTTTTATCTTTAATATGCATTTGACATAATTCTAACCATAAATATTTTCTAATTGGATGAGTCAAAGGCCAGTTGTTTTCTCGAATAAATAGTTTTGCCTGAAAAGAGAAATTAAATAGATAATTAAAAATTCAAGGTTTTATCCGTTTAAGTCAAGAAAAAAAAATTAATTATCGCTATTAAATGAACCCAAAAATAATTTTGGCGTCGTTCCAAAAGCAAATAAAAGAAAAAATTAATCAACAGGTAAATTTTTAGAAAAAAGGATGTCAGTTTCCTTACTTCTTTGGTTTTTCCCGATTTAATGAATGATCTAAATTGTTCTATAGTGCCATAATTTTCTGTAAGAGCCGGTTTGAAAAATGGAAAACTTGAAGTTTGTACATGATCCTGCAATGGCGCTACACCCGTCATCCCGCCACCACCTTGTTCCATGTCCCGTCGCGAGCTCAGTGGATCGCATACTGAAATATAATATTACAGTTCACTATTTGGTATCAATCAAATTTGGAAAAAAATAAAATAAAATGTACAAGGTATAATTAGCTATCTCAATAGAACCAAATAAACGCCCACACTCCAAATAAGTACGTGATAATTACATGAAAACTAACACTTCAAGGCTTATCATAAATAGCTTCAGATATTTGAATCGATTTTATTCTAAATTATTCAGGTTTGACCTTGATATATACCATAAAATGACAAACAGTGACTACCATCACAAGAGTCGTAAAAAATAATTTCATATGAAAATTTAAGTGGTTTTTAAACCACAAAATCAATTAGTGATTAAATGCTTAGTTGCTCGAGTTAAATTAGCAATTGTTTTATCGATTTCGCATCAACACGCGATTTACTCACCCGATTTACATTTAAAAAAATCGTTCAACAAAAAAATTTAAAAATCGTAATATATTTTCCATGGTATAAAATGTAGTAATTTCAAAAACATTTTAAGTTATTATTATATTATTACTTTAAAAATAAACATTAAATTTAAAAAAAAATACCCAAACTTATTTGTTATATAAGTATTAACTAAGAAAAATCAAAGAAATAAAAAAATATACCCGTACTTATGTCATAAAAATTGGAACCAAAATCCGTGTGTTTTGAGCCACAACATAACATCAACATCTTTAAAAGGTAATTAAAAGAACGACTAAAGAATTGATGATGAAATATATTTCAGCAATCACCAGCAAAAGACACTTGTTGAAGATGCACAATTCAGAGTTTTCTCAAAACTGATCCAAAAGCATAAGTAATAAAGAAAAAAACTTTCCTTATTATTTTCTTAAAATATTATATGAAAAACAAGTTGGGATTGGATGATCGAAACGGGATATGCGCTAATGCACACGGACAATAACATTAGAAAGCGAAAGAAGGAAATGTTGGCTAAGAATCCGCATGAAGAGACGTGTGACAAAGGACGTTCACTTTACGGAGAAAAGTATTTAAAAACGAAAACAAAAAACCAGGAGATAAAACGACAAACCTGTCGCTTTCTCATTGATAAGTTTGATAGACATTTTGAGGTGAGACAAAAAAAGTAAAAAAAGCAAAAATATAAAACGTGAGCTTTCTCAGGTATAAATCACCTTGACCTTGAAAGACCCACGAAGCCACTCTTAATAAAATTCTTAATCACGCCAACTTAAGACAAATAGGGTTTGAAATAGATAAAAGTTGAGTTTATTTTAATGGCTGTGATTCACAATTGAGTAAATGATTGTAGTTTAGGGTTCAATACATTGAAAACAATTGAATAAGGTGTCATCATGCATCATTAGACAAAAATACAAATAAAATAGGACATATATTCATCGTGTCCCTAGTTTTACCACTTTATGTACTGGGTAAATGACTTCCAATTAAAAATTCAATGAGTTATTTTAAAAAATAATTTATATTTTGTAAATTTTTTTGTAAATTTTTTTAAACAAATTTATATCTGGAAATATTTGATTTTTACAGCTATTTAATATTTCCCATTTCCTGAATTTATTAACTATAAATTTTACGGTTCAGGAAAATTTATAGTTGATATTGAATAGATGCCAATTATATTAGATTAATGACATTTTTACCTTCTGGGATGTAAAACATTGAAAACTCAGAGTCGTTAGATGGGTTATGTTGAGGCGTATGATGATGTTGAATCATTGATTGAACAATCATATCAGTAATGGACTTAATCGATTATCAAGCTGTTGCTTAAATATTATCACTCGTAAAATAGATATGTCTTGTCAGGAAAATTTTGTCGTGAAAATTTAGTTGGCGTAGTTTTCACGATTCTAAATCACATTAGCCACGAGGATATATCTTAATATTATCTGGCTGCCGTCCAATTGTCTGATTGGCGGGTTATCACTGTTTGCATCATGTCGTTGCAGGCAAATTGTAAACTTGCGTGGGTGAACAGGTATTGAAATGACCGGTGTAAGAGCTTGACAACCAATGAAATGTAAAAACGGGAAAAATGTGAGGTTTTCCCGGAAAGCTCAGTGATTTTCTCAGAGTTAAGTATAACAGTAGAATGTAATTTCTACTTACCATTTTTTGATGTCGAAAGCAATCGGATGGTTGAATTTCAACAGTCCCGAATGATTTTCATCTTGAATGTTTAGCGGTTACGATTTCTGAATATCACCATCTTAAATTGGATCAGTTGCGTCATCTTGTGATGATATTGGAAACAAATTTATAGCTGCAAAATCAATTTCGATATCATTTATTAGTAAATAAGATTATTTTTTAAAAATTTACCGGATAAAAGATTATATCTAATTAAGATAAAAATTTTATGGTTTGATTTAATCAAAATTTAAAACACAAGAAAGCCACAGTTTCTCTTTAAAATCATTTTAATTCAGTGATGATCATTCAGTAATATAATCACTTCATTTCATCTCGTAACAATAGTTTAACTTTTTACTTTATACAAACCAAACCCTATTCAAAGAGTAAAAAAAGAAAAAACATGATACAATTCGTAACCCTGATTTATAGAATAAAAATTCTGATAAAAAAGTACGTTTACTAATTTCATTTTTAAATAACTTTCTTCTTAGTTTAATTTCAATTTCTTCGTAGAAGAACTGGTCAATTTTGCCTAAACAAGGCAATACAAAATTAATAATTAATATTTCTTACTCAAAAAAATAAAAACCTCACCTTATTTAATTTATCCACACTTCTCTCGTATTCCTGATCGTAATATTCAAAAACTTCTTTACAATCAATTCTTGCTGGATGCTCGGGTGGATTATACAACTCACAGTTGCATTTAATTTGCATCATATCGTTATGAAATTCATTCAAATTATTGTAAATCCCACCCTATAACAAAATATGAAGAAAATAAATTATTAATTTATTAATAAACAATTTATAATAACCTCTAATTTTTTTCTTATCGTTGAAAAATCCATTGGCTTTTCGATAACATTGTAGTAATCAGGTGCAACTGCAGGCGACACTGTAAAATAATTTAAATTAACTAGTAATTCAGCTAATATAATGAAATAAATGATTACCTGGACGTAAAAACCAATGAGAAGCGTTGTGTTCATTTTTCCCTCGATTTCTGCCTCGATAATTACTAACTTTTGTTAATAAACTGCAAATTTGTACAAATTAAATAAAATTATTTTTTGCTTAACTAACAAACTCACCCGGATGCGAGTTTCGCCCATCCCGTCAACGATGGAGGTGAATCGTCGGATAAGTTGGGCGCTTTCCGCTTTCGTTTACTGCTCCTCACGGCCGAATCCAACTGTAATTCCGCTTGATTCTCAAACAAATCTCCCGATAAATTCCCACTGCTTCCTTGATTATCACCGATTCTTAATTCGTCTCCAATATTTTCATTTGCACTTTCTTCCTCAACACTATCTCCAAACTCTTCTCGAACTGCTTCCTTCGCAGCATCATCGAAAGACTGTTCGGTCGATGATAAAACCACTTCGTGCGTTATATCCTGATCCATGAATGCCGCAACATCTTCCATCCTCTGACTACTAAAATCGTCCACTACCATTGTAGTAATGTCGATACCAGATGGCTCAACTATTACGCTTTCTTCAGTCACAATCGTGGAGTTACTGAATTCAACAATTTCTTGAGATTCCTGAGTTGAAGAGATTTGAGTTTCTAAAACATCGAATTGTTCCTTCGTATCCTCGATTAAACATTCTTGCACAGTTTCGTCTTTGGAAACATCGAGTGTTTCGCAGTTCACAGTCTTTTTTTCTTCAGGTACCGATTCCAGATTTTCACAATGTTTGTGATCCTTTGAAACCGGTGCAACATGTTCGTCGATACGAGTCAGATCTTCAAAATTATACTGCCTTAAGTCCAATTGAGCAGTTTCAATAGCAGTACTGAATATGTCTAAGGACGATGCTATTTCTGTATTTTGTTTTTTGTTGTCATGAAATGTTTTGTAATTTTCTTTGTCTCGTGTTGTTGATGCACTCATGTTATTCGAATCTGGATAAAAAATTCCCGTTTGAGGATCCAATTGTCCAATTGTTTCTGGCGCATCCGTATCACATTTTATGTTTTCGGTGTCTTTAGAACCTTCTTCGGAATGATTTTTTTCCTCGCACACATTCTCTTTAATCTCTTCAACGACTTGGCTTAGAGCATCAGACGATTGCGACAACTTCTTAAAATCGAATCCAGCTTGCGTCAAAAGTGAAATTGTTTCTTCATTTAAATCGCCTTTGTGACCTAAAACATCAGCAGCAGTCTCTAAATAACGATATTAAAAAATTAAATAAATGGAAATTTATTCTCGAAATAAAAGAAAATCTTACGTATTTCTAGCATTTGACTCTCCTGCAAACCGAATGGAAATACATTCACCGATGAAATAACTGTTTCGCTCTCGTTTTTCTCTTCAGTCACTTTTTTGTTTTCATCAGTCACAACTTCTATGAACGAAGGAACTTGCTGTTCTTGCGTTTCAGCTTCATCTCGAACCCATTTGTTACACTTTTCTTCTAATTTTTCGCTCGTTGTTTCATTTTCCGGCATTTCTACCTCAAAGTCCGCCAGACTGCACTCTTGTTGAGTCGACTGTTGATCGTCCGGAAGAATTCCGGTAGCCTGTAAAATATCGGCCAAAAACGTATTTTTCTGATCCTCGTTTTTTTCTTCTACCTTTGCCTGTCCAGTCACTTCGACTAAAACCACATTTCGGCCAGAGGCCGCTGCAACATTCGATATTTGCTGACCACTCAGCGATTTGCTAATTTCTCCAGCCAGCGAAACTGCCGAAGCCTGAGTCGACATCAACTTCACTTTCTCTCCCCGCTGAATAAAACTCAACAATTCTTTATCGCCTTGACCCCGGCTCGCGAGAGCCGCCGACACTTGTTTCACGAGAGAATTGTTGCTTCCACTCGTTGTTATCGTTACCGGTCCCGAAGCCGACGACGACATCACCTGCGCTTTTTGAACGACGATTAAATTTGGTTTGGCCGTAGTCACAGAATGAGCACTTCTCGTTATGGCAGTCGATCCAACCGCACCCTTGGATAGCATTTTAACCGTCGTCGACTGAAGCGTTTTAGGACCGACCATAATCAAAGCCGGAGGAGTCGTTGATGAGACAACAGCATCTCCGCTATTGGTTTTATACCTGGCAGAAGCAAAGGTCGTCATTTTGACTCCCTGTTGAATATTCTTCGGGTTGACGGTAACGACAGTAGGTGTAGACGAAGTAATTTTGTTCGGCGTTGTTATGGATCCGGTAGCCCTTGCAGCTGCTTGAGCAGATGTAATTACGTTAACAACACGCGTTCCGCTAATGGTACCTAAAAAAACTTGTCAATTTACAACAAAAATTGTATTTCAACAATAGTTATACCAGAAACTGCCGTCGTGGACGATAGGGATTTAGTAACGGTACTAAGATTACTGGATGTTGACATCATCACGAGTGGCGTGCTGCTAACGGTTACTGGTTTAGGTAAAATTTTAGTATTTCCGACGGCTGCAGATACAACTGGCATCGTTTGAGTAATGATTTTAAGCCCTGCGTCATTTTTAACTTGAATCGCAGGTTTACTGGTCACGATCGGTTTCAATTGAATTCCCATTGTATTTGTACCAGACTGAGTTTGTGACACGACTGGAATCATTAATCCAGTCGTCGTACCGATTTTCCCTTTTTGTCGACCCACTCTAGCTTTACTGATCGAAAAAGTATTTCCCGAACTGACGAATGTGGATGGCATCGTTGAGGAAATAGTTCCTATAATAACACACATTACACAAATTACATCTTGGATGAAGACAAATTTAAATTTGCTGTGAAATAAACCTGAATTCGAAATTGTGCTGATTGAATGTGCGGTAGATGTAGTACCTACGGTTACAATTGTACCGACATTTCCATTCGAACTCGACTGTACCAACGTTGCTGATGATGGTGCGCACGATTGAGTTGTTGATGTGTATGGCATTATCAATGACGTTGTTTTAGGTTGGGTAACTGTGAGTGACGTCCCGGTTGTGGTTACTGTTTTCACAATTGGTACGCGTTGTATCAAACTCGGCGTTAAACCAGAACCAGATACCAAAAACACCTTTTAAAGTATTAAAAATTGTTAAAACCAAAATTTTAAATAAATTTGGAAACAAAAACCTTTTGAGTAGGTGCATTTGTTACACTCGATGTAAATTTCTGTGAAGTTGTTGCTGATGTGAATGTGATTTTTACAGGAGTGCCAGTAATGGGTGCATTTAATGGCCGTGCAGAATTACCTAAAACCTAAATAAAAATTTGAAAATAAAAATAAAACCGTTTTTAAAATTAATACTTTCGATAAAATTACTTTTGAATTTTGATTAGTTAGATTCGGACTTGGTTCTCGCATAGGAGAAATTGGTTTCTGATTCGTGGAATGTTCCACCGAAGACGATCGTCTCCTTTTGCGTCCCCGTTCCTCTTCGATTATTGCACCATTTTGCCCTCTCACATGCACGGACATTCCACTGGGTAAAATGACAACGTTATTACTGGCACTAACGTTAGTATTATTATTGACAGCTAACGATGTTGGACTTGCAGGACGAGGTGAAAAGTTCTGTTTGAGTGTGACTGATGATGGGCTTTGAATTTGTACTGATGTGGGTGTGTTTGCGGTAGGAGATGGTATGCTTATTGCAGAGCCTTCAACGAATTTACTACCCGTTGCAACCGGTGGCAACATTTGTGCGTTTTGTGCAGCAGCTATACTAGCCACGTGAGTAGCAACAGCTGTAAATGCAGTTTGTGGAACGAGTCTTGGCATTAAAGGAATGAGTCGCCTGCCCTCAATTGCCCATTCTGAAGCCGTGTTTGGACCGACCATCCTACAAAATTATTTCCAATTTTATTTTAATTGATGAATACCGGAAAATTAAATTTACTGGTCAGCAATTGTCGATAGATGTTCATCATTTACGGCCCGTCGAATTTCTGCCCTATGCCGTTCCGTAGATATGCTGAAATGTAATTAATCAGTAGTAATTCGATTTTAAAATGATTTAAATACAAATTTACCTTAAAACTGAACATAAATCCTGTAATATCTTTTTCTTATCTTTACTGAGGTCACCTTGAGCTCGAAATGCAGAAACAATTGCAGAATAAGCTTCAAGTTCTTATTTTTTTATTAATTTTGTTTTGAAAAAAATAAATCGAAAATAGAATTCGTTAAAATCTTTTTATGCTCGTATTAATTGTTTCGAATTACCGAGGCGACGAAGCATCCGCTTGCACTCATCTCTGCTCATGTCTAATAACATTGGCCACATTTTTGTTTTCGAATCGAATTTTACTGGCACAGAATCGATCAAAACATTTTATGCGAACGATTCTTTAAAAGAAATTAAATACATTTTAACCAAAACTGATACCTGATAATAGTTAATCTCAATTTCACATATCATAAAATAAAATTTTAAAGTGTTTACTTCGGTCAGACTTCAGAATTGGTTAAATACAACGGGCGCCAAATTAAGAAAAATGTTCGTTTCCTTTTTTTAGAAAAGATTTTCCGTTATATCTATAATAAAACAAAAAAATAATGATCAGTTTATAACAAATATAAAATTTGTCAACATCATTCGAAACCTACAGTGCAAACTTTGAAAAATATCCAAATACCGTGCGCAAATTGATCAACCATGTACAACATCATGGCGTGCAGCCCGTTGCGCACACTCAGAGTTGTACCAGAAGTCATAATCGACTTCAAAAACAAGAACAAATTTAAAAGAAAAACGAATATTGTTAATAATTTTGAATTTATTATACTCAAATTTGATTTTAAATACTACAATAACTGACATTTAGTCATCCGGAATAGTTAAATTTGACAGTGGACTTGAGTTACTGATTATGGATGTTTGCGTCTGGTAAAGTTTTAAAATGGCTGTCAGTAATTGTTTATTTTTTTAAGAAGTGTGGGTTTTAGCGATTTAAATCTAGTTGTTGAGTATAAATCACTTTTGACTCTTCAATGATAATAATAATTCCGAAAAAATAATATTTAATATATTCGTTCGCAAAATTTTACAGCGTGATCAGCTGCGAATGGAAACTACTCAACGCGAGTTGAAGAAATGTGGTGTACGTTTTGAACCACCTGCAATCGTTGCTTACTACCTCGATTTATCCACAAAGAAACTACACAAACGTATTATGCCGGTGCGAAGTCTAAGAAAAAATTCGTCTGTGAAAAGGGTAGCCGAAGAAATGAAGGAAAGACATTCGTGCGTGTTATATCAACTTCCTTTATTCAGAATAGAAAAGTTATTAAGGATTATTCAAGAACACATGAAAGGAAAATCGAAAGATGAATGCATCGACATAGTTAATAAGGAATTTTCAATTAATACTGAAGAAGATTTGAATAAAGTAGACGAAGAAGAACTGAATAGGAAAAAAGACATTATGAACGAGACATTCAAAGTTTCTAATAAAACTCCAGACGATCCTGAATTTCAATACGACATTGAAGTGAATTTTGATCAAGCGACGATCGAAGCTTCCGAATGGGATTCCGATGATAATTTGGAATTATAAACATTTTTAAAATGACAAATTATTTTAATTTTTGAAAAATTTAATTTTTTTAAATTACAAATCTCATTTTAACTCGTTTTCTTTTACGTGAAAATAAATTATTTTTTTTTTGAAATTGAAAAACTTTTTTTTTTAAATTCATATCAGAAAACGATGAAATTCAACAAAAACATTTGAATTTAATCAGTATCGAAATCGTCTTCCCTTTTTCTTTTTCCCGGATTAATTTCAGTATTAGGTATTATCCCTGGTACCGTTCGCGTGACGATAATAGGCGTAGATGAAGACAAGTTTGAAGACAACGACGTTGCCAGTTGAGATGTTTGGGATGAAGTCATCCCAGTTCCTATTAATAATTATTTAAATTTTTTAAATTTTAGAATAATTAAAAAAATACCTGCTGAAATTTTAACTATCGGCTGAGATTGGCTTAAATTTGAACTCGGTGCGGTTGTGGCTGGTCTGGTAACTATGGCGACAGTTGGTGTTGTTACTCCTTTCGTCATAACTGATAATGTCGGACCAGTTTTATTTGGAAGATTAACTGCTGATGTTAATTTGGGTACAGCGCTAACTGCATAAATCAAAGAAGAAATAAAATTAAAATTAAATCAATATTTTTGTAAAAAAATATTTTAATCGTAAATAAATAATAATAATTTAACTTTACCCATTTGCTGAAGTTTTGAGCTATTAATACTACCAAAGGGAACACCGATTTGGTACTGACGACCACCAGTTGGTTTTTTCATAGATTTCACTTTGTAATTGCACGATGTAGTACAATAACGGTCGGGTGGAAGTCTGGGACCGCAATGTGGTCTAATTAATGGTAATGGAATGCTATTTCGTTGCCTTGCAATTTCAATCAAAATCTGAAATTATAAATTACATTCATGTTATAATAAAATAAAAAAAAAATTGGAAATGCATGATATTACGTCTCTCGGAGGTGGTGTTGTAAACGATCGATCCAACTGCATCTGTATTGCTAGTTTAACATCTTCAACGTCTAACGTCTTCTTTTTGGCGTGAGTGCAGAAAACTCGACCATCATCGAGAATATTTGTGACATACCCTAAAATAATGAAATTACTTTAAATGAAATTTTTAGGTTTTATCGCTTACGATATGTGAACTCCAACATCTGATTTATAACTCTTGGTTCGTAATCTATAATACCCATATCTTTTAAAATTGCTGCCATCACCATAGCATCCTTCGGACTACTCTTTGGGGCTGCCATGATCGAGATCGAGCTTAGAGGTTTGCTGAGTGAGGGATGTGTTCTTTATCTTCTTATTTTTCTATTATGTTAATCTGATCTGTTTGTTAATGTTTCTTTCCGTTTTCATTCTGTAGTCTGTGCAGCATTGAAAACATTGTACGTTACTGGCGACATTTTAACCTTTTAACAGAATCTGCGCATGCGTTTTGCTACGAGTAATCGATGGCACTTTTGATAGTCGATTTATCCAAAGTATAGTAGAGATTACGGTTGAACCCGTATTTCTTCCAAGGCGCTGCAATCGTTAGACCAATATCTAAAAGGTGATGCAAGGTAATGCCATAAAATCAAATGTAATGTAAGAAGTGTGTTAAATTTTTTATAACATTATTAAAGTATATAAATTTAATTTTGGTATATTTTCCGTAGCGAATTAAAATTTTTAATCAAATGAATATTTACGAATTTTTAGAATTTGAAATTTTTCCGGCATAAAATGTTCAATGACATGCTTGTCTTTTAGACATTTCCTCGCAATATTCAATGGTGGTTAATTGTACACACTTGTCTTCTGCATCTAGCTTTTTCAGAAAACGTTTTATCGAATCATAATCGTAGAAAAAGCATATAATATTAATTGGACAATTTATTGGGCTAAGACGACATGAATATCACTTCAGCAGGTAATTTATATATTTATTAATTTAAAAAAATTAAAAAAATCTTAAGTCATGTATATTGGGCGCTAAACCGAGGATACTAAATACTAAGTAAATTAAATACTTGGAAAGATTAACGAATATTTTATTTTTAAATAGTTTGATTTTAGATTGGAATAATTTCTTTATCTGACAATTTCGACTGGTTTTAAAATGTTCAAAATGTTGCTGACTCACTGTCATTTTATTTCTTTTACATATTTCAGCCGGGATAATTTCACTTTTGGCCGAAAACGAGAATGACTTGAAGATATTTGCACTTAGAAAACTGAATTTAGTCGTGGATGAATTTTGGGCAGAAATTTCAGATGCGATCGAAAAGATGTGAGTATTTCTTTAAAGAGAAAAATAAATAAAGTTGTAAACAAACTTTCAATCGAATAGCGAAATGCTGTACGAGGATTCAGGATTTATGTTTCGTGAATTAGCAGCTTTGGTCGCATCAAAAGTATACTTTCATTTGGGCGCGTATGAAGATTCTCTTCAATATGCACTTGGTGCGGGAGACTTATTCGATGTAAATTCAACCACCGAATACGTTGAAACAACCATATGTAAGTAATTGTAATGTGGAATTAAAATATTTAATTTTAATTATTTTTATTTTATTTAGCCAAATGTATTGATTACTATACCAAACAAAGAGTTCATAATTCCGAATGCAAACAAGAAGACAAACAGGAAATCGATCCTCGTTTAGAAGCCATTGTTAATCGAATGTTTCAACGTTGCTTCGACGACGGCCAGTATAAACAAGCTGTTGGTATTGCTTTAGAAACACGAAAATTGGAAATTTTTGAAAAAGCCATTTTGCAATCGGTTGTAATTTCCTTTTAATTATGTGTTCGTGCTAACTAAAATTAATTTTATTTCCAAATATTAGGATGACGTACCTGGCATGTTGTCTTACAGTCTTAAAATAGTCATGACTTTGATCGAAAACAAACAATTTCGTAATCAAATTTTACGAACTCTCGTTCGTTTATACCGAGAATTAGAAACACCGGATTACGTAAATGTTTGTCAGTGTTTAATTTTTTTGGACGATCCACAAGCAGTTGCTGAAGTTTTAGATAAATTATTGAAAGATACTGAAGTAAGTTTATTCATTCAAAATTAAAAGATCAAAAATTTTTATTATTTATTTGTTTATTTAATTTTTTAAGGAAAATGCACTGATCTGTTTTCAAATTGCATTTGATCTCTACGAAAGTGCCACTCAACAATATCTCACTAGAGTATTACAAGCATTACGATCGACAGCTCCAGTAGCTGTTTCCCAGCTTGAAGATACTTCAGAAGCGAAACAAGACGGAGAAATGATGGAAGTCGATCAAAAACCATCAGATGCAATGACTTCGAGTAGTGCGCTGCCTACAGCACCGATTAAGTTGGAAAATTTAGTAATTCTTGAAGATATTGGCATTATGAATAATAATAAATAATTGGCTGTTATTAACGTATAGACCGAAGAAGAACGACGTTATCATCAACGCATGGAAAAAGTCATAACGATTTTGAGTGGAGAAATTGCCATCGGTTTACATTTGCAGTTCCTAATCCGCAATAACCACACCGATTTACTAATATTAAAAAATACGAAGGTAAAAATTTATAATATTGATTTAATTTATTATTAATTTCTCTTCAAATTAGGATGCAGTAAGAAATTCGGTTTGTCATACTGCAACTGTCATCGCAAATTCGTACATGCATTGTGGAACTACGAGCGATCAGTTTTTAAGAGACAATTTGGAATGGTTAGCGAGAGCGACTAATTGGGCTAAATTCATCGCAACTGCTAGTCTTGGTGTTATTCATAGAGTAAATACAATAATTTGCCAATTCGAATTTATTGTTTAATCATCTTAATATTATTTTGTTAGGGTCACGAAAAAGAAGCTCTGAATTTAATGTCGTCATATTTACCCAAAGATTCTGGTCCTGGCAGCGGTTATTCCGAAGGCGGTGGTTTGTACGCTTTGGGTCTTATTCATGCAAATCACGCTGGTCCGATCGTTGATTATCTACTTAGTCAATTGAAGGAAACTACCAACGAAGTAAATTAAAAAAAAAAAAATTTAAATTATATAAATAAATACTTTTATTAGATTGTGCGTCATGGTGGTTGTTTGGGCATTGGTTTGGCAGCAATGGGAACTTATCGTCAAGGTTTATTTGAATTAATAGGATCGTAGTCGATTGTCAAGTTAATTATATTTTATTTAGATGTTTATGAGCAATTGAAGTTTAATATGTATCAAGACGATGCAGTAACGGGTGAAGCAGCAGGTATAGCTATGGGTTTAGTGATGCTCGGATCGAAATCGGCTTCAGCCATTGAAGATATGGTTGCTGTAAGTTTTTTTTTTT
>JAQFZU010000829.1:0-18562 GCA_034696185.1 Henia vesuviana | reverse complement strand
GTGCAATTAGAAGTTCAAGTCCCGCAGGGAAAGCAAATGACAATAATTAGCATTTTGATTGGTCGAAAGGCGTAGATAGATAGAAAAAGACTCTTATTTCCCACTTCATCCCTCTGCTGTGAAGAACTCATCAGAGGGAAAGGGAAATAAAAGTGGTGCGCAGCAACCATTTCCATCTTGTCATCGCACAAGAGCGGTTGAAGATTGCTGAAATTTGTCTTTGAGGTCATCATCAAAACACGAGTGTGTGATTGGAAGAAGAAAAGAAGCAAAAATCACCCTTGGGTTTAGAGCCCCATCTCGTAATTCTCTCTCGCAATTTCTCAGGTGATAGTAATTCGTCACCCTTTGGGCCCCAACTGCACATTAGAAACATGTGGTGAGTTGAGTCAGCATCGCGAATGCACGGACAAAAGGGGCCAATGCTGGGATTAAGCAAGAGGTGTATGCATAATACATGGATCCCAGTAGCCGTTCCAACTGACCAATTAACCCTTCTATCACTGGCCAAACACGCGACAGTGAACGAATGTATATTTTAGCAATAAAATTGTATCGCTCCAATTTGTTCGAATCTTTAAACAAAAGTTGCGTGATCCAAAACGATCGATTCGATCGATCGTTTCGGATGGTAAATATTGCACGATGTATGAACGCGGAATAAACAAGAAAGAGGAAGTGAAAAGTTAACGACACAAATTTCTCAAACTTTTATATTTTTTTTTGCTTATACAGCCTGTCTCATAAATCATGAAAGTGAAGAAAACAAAAGCCTCGTGGGATATTCATGAGCAGTGGGCACTCGCCATGCTTAGTTGACCACTACAGCAGAGAGCCATTACCGGCCCTCTTCGGCCACTCGATGGCAATGAAACAGGGTGTCAAAGAGTGAGAAATGGTGGAGACCCGAGTTTCGACCGACTGGGGCTTCTACATAAATCCAACGAGACTCTTCCATCGAGAACCATTGGTGTTGGTCACCGGTCAAATGGATTGTTCTCTCGACAGACCGACTCCATTAGCACGCCATTTGTATTCAAACCGACAAAACTCGTTTCGACACTCCATTTCCATTTATGCATCTCGTTTCGAACTAAAAGAAGTGATAATCTCTCAGCACGGCGTAAATCAATTTGTCATTTATCCATTTTTATTTACTCGAATTCCGATGTTACAATTAACCAGTAAGAAATGAACTACTGGACGACTGCCGAAGAATTTTTAAAGCTCACTATTCTCTTTTATGGTCACGCGTTAATGGAACCCAAGTGGTACTTGGACGGACCATTCATTTTTTTTATCCTCCATCACTAACTGCATTCTTTTTTCTTTTATGGTGTTGAGGAGGGGTTGTATCATCCGAGCATCGGCTGAAATATTGGTAGCCAGGTCATAGTTCAGCTATGAATTATGTGTTCGAATGAGCTAAAGTTTACCCTCGCACATTCGAGCAAAATAAAATTAAAGAACGTCCTTAAACTAGTTTATACGTGAAATACACCTCTCTCCAATTATTCGAGGATAAAATACGACGTGCAATGCCATAGGACACTCGATTAAAAGTCGACGTAGTTGACAAGTGCCCACTCACTATTACCCCGCAGATAACCCCCTCATCTCCGGTCCGCACCCTTCTTCTCCCAGCAGGATTTTGTCTATCTGCTATTATAAATCATCTTTCTGCAAATAATGGATTCCCTATGTGGGGTTGAGTCCTGCTGAACAAGGCCGGTTGTCCACAGACAGGTGAGAGATTTATATAGCACTGATGAATAATTCAGGTTCGCAGCACGAGTCTGCGATGGCGGTTGGCAAGTTGAGCCGATCGTTCGACTGCAGTTGGTTCTTGAAATAGTGTAATGGATGAAGGAGGTGAAGTCCATTACCCGCGAAAACAGCTGAAAGCGCAAAGGGTTAACTGATGGGGTGTCCGAAACCTGTTGTTACCACGTCTACTTTAAGTAATGTGTGTTTTAGGATAAATTTATCTTTATTTTTAATTGAATGTTTAAATTTTTTTAGAAATTTTCCACTCTTGCATTAAGCTAAGTAATAATAAAAGTTGCTTGTCATTAAATAAGTAATAGTTTAGTACTTGGTGCATTTACAATTTGCTATTGCGAATTTATGTTAATAAATTTTTCATTCGTTGCTTGTTAGGAAAGAGCGATTACGCGAGTTTATCGATGTTTCGTGTTCAGTAAAAGCTTTTACTACGTATAAATAGTAAAAACAACGTCATATTTTACCTTCGTTATAATAAACAATTTATAAAACATTTTTTTAAAAATTTGTTTTGAAATTACGAATTTTTAAAATTATTTTTATCACTCTTTAAAAATAATAATAACTGGATATTTATAAAACTCAAATTTAACGCTTGAAAAAGCACTCGAATTCGTAAACATGCTGAAAATCGAGCGAATCCAATGGAAAATAAAATCACATAACAGTTCAAGTCAAATTGCACGCTTGGCAATACAAAATATTACTTTGAAACGAGCGAAGAGCTTTCATTTCCTCCTAAAATATCCTTAAGAAAAAACAAAACTATTTTTTATAGTAGAAAAACTTGAAATCGGTATTAAAAAAAAATATTTTTTTTATATTTGTAGAGTAAATTTGCTCATCTCAAACGATCTGTTAAGTTACCATTTGCGCAACAGGTGGACGCATCGGATAAGTGTTAAACCGAGATCGACGTTGTAGAACACTTAGATCGAAGCAATTCATCAAAATGCCAAATTGCGGCCATCTTGAGAGAGATGCCGGTATCTGACGATGCAGTTGGAGTCGATTCGATCGAGATTTACTAGTCTCGAGTTTCCCCTCTTGTATGAGTCAGGTGAACGAGATTACGTAGTATTTTATAACCTAAATTGAAATAAAAATTTGACCTCGTTACCCAACCCTTTTCCTACCAATAAAACGGTGAAATGTTCAAGTATCTCGAAACTGGGGTGTGCAAATAATACGGCAAGACCCTTTTCCACGTTTAACGATCCGTGGATTCTATCAAAATCCCGAGATTAGTCGTCCGAGACTGATTCATCCAGTACAAGAATGCGACTCGCTAAAATAGCCAAAAGTCTCGGTTATTTTAAAGATAAAACCAAATAATTAAACTTTTAGAAAAAGTCTTATTTATTTACTTATAAATTTGAAAAATTTAAAATATTTTTAAAATTTGATCGAAATTCCTAATAATTTAATATCGAAAACAAACTTTTGTAGTTAGAAAATTTCTATTCACAATAAAGCTCAGTATGTGTTCGATACTAAATTCATTTCATTTTGTTATGTACGCAGCAGGACGAACAAATCTCTTTTCCAAGATAACAAAGCTAGTTAATCTAGAGTTCCAAATTGATTGGGTCGGTCACAGGAGCTCGTTAAGACCACTATATCGGTATACAGCACCTGCTCCGACAAAAACAAATTTTTAAAATTCGATAAACTTTTCTAAATTATCCCTCGGGTTTTAAAAAATTTTTTTACAATGCATTTTTCAATAATCGGAATTTTATTCCATTTCGTAATAAAAAAAAATATGGAACGAATGGAATTTTATTCACACATTTGAAAAATCACTTCTCATAAGAATTTACTAAAAGGCATGGTTTTTGTGCGACACGAAGGGAGTAAAGAGTGAAAGGAGTTGCTCATCCATAATGCAGCGCAACCATGAGAGAATTCTTGCATCGCAATCTCTCGCTCAGCCCAAGGGAAGCGAAACTGGGCTTGATTGAATCACATTTGGAATTTCTGCTTTTGCAATTCGTTTCGGAATACTAATTGAAGTGTCCGCGGGGTTAAGTTTAAAAAAAAAATTAAAAATCGATGACGATTGACGAATCGACTAATCACGATTCCTAACGAGCAATTATTTAATTTTTTTATCGATCAAACGTAATTGCAATCAAATGAACGTGACACGTATAAACGTGTGCAAAAGTACCCGGATTGACAGTAGAAGCACTTTGCTCTAATGAACTGTAACATCAGTGCGTTGTTTTAATGGATTTCAAGCAGCGAGTATTGCAGTAAAGCTTCGAGGGGTCGTTTTGTTTCTCTCGGACAATCGTACTACACCCATGTAAAGTTAGGGTAAAGCGATCCAGGTCGTGAACTCTGAATGTACGGCAGCGGCAACAAAGGATAACTGAGAAGCGCAACTTGCAACACAACGGTGCAAATGGCTCAAATTAAATTGGGAATGCGAAGAATTAAAATGCGACGCTATGTCGTATCGGTTTACATAATTCAAGTAGGTGCATTTTCAATTGCAACGTGCACATCCATTTCAAACATTAAGTCTAATTTGATTTTATTTTAGTGAATGCACAAGCGTCGTTTTATCCTGTCACTTAAAACCGGCGCCAGAACAGAATATGCAATCAAAACCCAAATCAAATTTCAATAACTGTTTCAAATTTTATCATCCTCAAATCCAATTTCGAAATCAATAAATCCTTTCCTAAATAAGAAAAAAAAATGTTCTAACATTTTATCTCGTATTTCATTTTTTTCATTCTTTTAGCAGGATATTAAAAGAGAAATGATATAAATTTCCTCCTTCGGAAAGGAGTGTGTAGTCTGACGTTGTAATTTAGACACGAAACAAACACAGGGTGAGAATCGTGTTTACAACGGCTGTTGCGAAACCGAAGCAAGTGCACGGCGGGAGATAACGGACAATGGCGCCTCATCGCTTTATGTTTGTCCAGCAAACATCATCACCTAAGAAAAGACGAGTGGTGCTGCGAAAACGAAACAATAAAAAAGGAAATTTATTTTCCTTGCAAAAATAATGACGAGAACATTGAATTCATAATGCGACTAGTTCGAAATGTAAAAATAGGCGTGGTCATTTAATTATTTTTCGTTACGTCATTCGGATCAACACGTGCACCATCACAATATGCAAATTGGATAACGTGTGCGGGCAAATACAATGGCTCCCTTCTCAAGTCCATATGTCTCCTCATTCAATTCTCTAAGATTTATAGGTTTCAATTACAACTTTCCTGGATCAAAGGGTTATGAACGCGTGAATAGGTGGGGAAAGACCCTACATCTCGTTATACCCCACGAAATATTTACCCTTTCACACTCAAGGTATAAAAAAAATCATCAAAATATTATATTCGCTTCAAGGCAACTATTGGTGAAACAAATTTAAACGTAATCCCTTATTTGCAATTTAATTTAAAGCTTTGCCTAAAACCACAGCAAAATGTGTCAGGATTAAAAATGCACTCGAAGTAGAAATAATTGATATAAATTTACACGAATGACAATAAAAAACAAAATGCGTTTGAATTTTTCCATTTTCTCGTTTTCTACGACAATTACTCCATCGTTTATTTTATTTTCTTTCGATTCCATGTTTTAAAATGTAAATAAAAAGGGAAAATTGAAAAAAGTGATTCTTCGAGGTTTTTACTGCATCTTATTGGTTGTTGACGTATAAAGGGTTTTTTTTATGGGACATTTTTGGAGGAGTTAAGAACCTTTTCTCGGTATGTGCCATAGGGTTTGATCGTTGGTTCTGAGTGAGAAATCAAGCAGAACATTCATCTGGAAGACCACAGCATCATTGAGGGGATAAAGGAAAAAGACCCGAGTCTATATATAATATTAAGAATCAAAGCGGAAATTGAAAATCTTGCACGACCCTGAAACTTTCTTTTTCGTCGATTCTTTTCTTCCAAATGTTTCTCAAAGCAAACAAGAAGAATATTGAAGAATTATTTACGGAAGATGCAGTTCTGGGTCACGTGATTTGTCAATAAAATTTCAAATGTTTTACAATGAGTGAAATTAATTTTATAGATTAGAAAAAAGTGTAATAAAATAAAAATAAATTATTATTTAGGTTAATTATCATTATTTTTAAATTATATTTAATTCGAGGCTAAAATGTACATTATTTATGATTAAAATGACAGGTGGAAATTACTTCCCACAGTTTATGTCATTAATGATTAATCGTAAATTACCATTTCTAATTTCTAAATATACAAGTTACTTTCATCCGTAAATTAAATTTCAAACTTTCTCATATTGATTTTAAACAAGTTTGGATTAGTTTCGAGTAAATCCTTAATGGCACATCAAATTTACCTACAAAATCGACAAGCAATTTCAACTTTATAATTATTTTTTTCGTATATGGAAAATATAAAAAAAGAAAGTATATTAAATAATAAATAAAATATATTTCTAAGAAAATTTGGAGTCATTTCGAATTCCATACGACACTCCCATAAGACCGGTGAAGAAAAGAGCATTTCTTTCTTTTCCCATAATTTTCGGCGACCGACTCATTAAGCATCGAGATGCACCCCGTAGCAACACAATCCAACATCATTGCTCACCATGAATACTAAACAATCCAACAAGTATTCATTACTCATACAAATAAAGCGGCGCATAAAATCCACTCTACCGAACCCAATCTCATACATAAATTCACCTGAGCATCTTTTCACTTGTTGAACACAGGTGCGACATACACACACATACAAAACACAATTCACCAATTCTTTCAACACCGCACTCCAACTGAGTACTCGACAAATTGTCGTCTCGTAAAAACGTTCCCAAACTCTCTCGAGTGTTGCGGTAATTAAAGTGAGTGGGCAACCATAAAAAGAATTTTAAAAACACGAGTGAAAAAAGCGTAACTTTTAAAAAGGTAAATTCAATTTATTTGAAATCGTTCGATTGAAATTATAATAAAATTAATCTTAAAATTATAAATATAAAATCGTCGGTAGTTTGTATTTGTTTCGCGAAAAAAACAAATAAAATGCAAAAATTCATTGAATAAAATTTATACGAGTCAAACAGATTTCCCAAGGCAAATCAATCGTTAAGTTGCAAACCCGAAAAAAATATCTTATTAGATTCAATTTCCCCATCACTTTTCTTTCTCGATTCCGACCACTTTCCTAACACTTGATTGATTACGTCGAGATGAAACCAGAAGTTTAAAATAGTTAACGGTTTCTAAAAACAAAATTATCCGTCAACTTTAATTCTTTACATCTTCTATTTTCATCCGGGTACCATTTTTTTCTCCCTTTAACCAATCCAAAAAACAATCTACACTTTGACCCACAGTAACACACTTCATTACCGACCCCAACTCGTTGAGACTAAAATGATTGCCCCCCAAGACCCACGAAGAAGAATCATTAATATAACCCGTTAAATTGTTTTTTCTACCGTAAAAATCAACCGAGAGTAAAAACATGTTGAGCTATAAAACTTTTATACCCCTTTAAGAGGTCAGGCGAAGCAATTATTCACTTAAATGATTTCTCAAACAAATCAAGTTATCTTCTTCGTCCGTTCGTTTCAAACTGAGAATCGACGTTTTAACCCTGTATCGAATTCCATCCATTTGCACATCCAGTAGCAGAGAGAAAGCAATTTACCAGTGTTAATTACCACAATAGAGACATCGAATTCCACACCGATGCACATGCCCCTCGACTTCATTCGCAGCTGCCAATCTGCGAAAACGGTTTCGTCTTCAATAGCACTCGTTGCACAACATGTTGGACGCAATATTATTTACATTCCCCAACTAACTTGCTCTTCAATACCATTTATTAAGCACTCGCGAGTAGAAAGCAATTTTCCTTCGCTGAATGGCAAAACAATTTGCGGACGATAACTGAATTTAATTCAATCCGAGAGCAAGACGAAACTAGCAGGTGCCCTCGTAGGTCGGGTAATCGGTTCAGGAAGTTCACCTTCGTCTTGCAAATAATGCATGAGTAGTTGCACTTCTCTTTTCCCTTTCCTTATTCCACTGTTTTTAAATATTTAATGCATCTTCTTCCACTTTGTTTCCAACTTTTTTTTTCCTGGTATAACCAAACTTATTTGAAAACAAGCAAAAAAATATACTTAAAGAGAGATATAAAAAAAGAATGAAATAAAAATGATTTTCATGTTCGTAATTTTGCTCGAATAAGGAATGGAAGGTTTTTGTTTTCCCATTTCCCACACCTTTCATTCTTTGCCAATGTTTACTTTGCAAACAATAATCAAGTTCTTGACTTGCCAAAGGTGGTAGCTCCGGAAAATCGGCTTCTCGCCACTTTCCCTGAGAAAATCAATAGAGTGAAACAACAAAGAAAAAAAAAGTAGAGGAAAAAGAAATATTGAAAAGGTTTCATTCGAGAGTGGGTCTAAGAAATAACAACGACCGAGCCCGAGTCATCTTCCCCTCTCTATCAACACCTTGCGCCATGTTTAATCAAGTGGAACGAAATCAAAATATTTTCTCACCATAAAAGGGGAAGAAAGAAAAGTTAAATCTCTTCGAAATAAAGCTTGACTCGGAGCTGTAAAAATTGTAAAGAAAATGAAAAAAGAGTTTGATGTATCGGTTTTTAAAGAAAGAGAAAATTGAAGATATATTACAAGATACGAGCCGTAAATGAATTATACCGTGGCAAGTTGAAATTAAAGTAAACTTCATTTGCAGACCGCCTATTTTTCCTCGTGTTATATATATATATGTACGTAATAATAAATGATGTTGCCAACTTAAAAGAATAAAGCAGCTTCTCCCCAACTGCCTTTTCGCTCTCTTCCATCGGCTCGACCCACCGACTTTATTGGATTATCAATCTTACCACGTTTTAAGAGGGGAATTCTCCAACACGAAAATGGGCACAAGATGGGGATTATTTACGAACAAAACCATCAACAAATTGGGATTTTGTGGGTTATTGCTAAACCCAACAAAAAAAGAATTGTAATAACAAAAACTATAAAATTTAACATCAAAATATTTGTTTTATTAAAATAAACGAGTCAAATATCGATGGAAATAATATAAATCACAAATGACTTAAGTCCTTATGTTAATATTAATTATTAAATAATTACAAAGACTTACCCGCTACCATTACTCCACTCGCTCCCGTCGTTTGTAGGCATTGCACGACATCACCGTAGTATAAAATGTTACCATTGGCCACGACTGGTATTGAAACCGAATTGGCAATTTCTTCTATCATTTTCCAATCAGCCAGACCCATCGCACGCCCTTTTTGCTCTCTCGTTCGGCCGTGAACCGATACGAGTTTGCATCCAGCATTTTCTAGCATCCTAAAAAAAAGAAAGTAAATATTTATTTAAAACGAATTACTAAACAAGTAGGAATTTTCAACTATCACGAAAGTAATTAATTAATTTAATTACTTAGCCAAGGTTTCCATCATTTGACCCTTTCCTTATCTACCTGTCACACCTGCAGCAATATCGATTAAAAGATTACATTACGTTATAACATCATCCTCGACGTATATCAAGTTCATAAAATCTACCAAAACCCAACTTTGAAATATTCATTCCTTATATTTTCCTTTTAAAATAGATAAAAAAAGAAAGAAAAGAATATAAAATAAAATTCAAAAAACCCCCACTCGCAGAAACGATGTAGAGACTTGAAAAGGCAGCGACGCGTGACTACCAACGCCCGCACATCACCACACCCATTTCTAAACCTTCCTCTGTTTTTAGATTAACCCCAGCTTTTTTTGAGAAAAAAAAATCTTGACATGAAAAGAAAAATCCAAAATCAAAAGCAAAATTAATTGAGATAAAGTGCACAGCTGCGTAAAGGAAAAATATTAATTAAAGCGAATTGTTGGTATTTTATTATAAATTTTTTATTTAAATTAAATTTTTATATTCTCTTTATTTTAACATCTCAAATCGAATAACTTAACTTTCTTCTCCTATTTTCCCCTCTCCTCAACCCCATCGGAAAAGATGTCCGCTTCGCTCCCCCCCACTAGGATTAGAAGCTTAGTCAAAGCACGCAAACCTATTTTCTTTTCGCTGTGAAATCAATTTATACAAAACGTGATGTGCACGAGCCCATCACGAGAGAAGAAAGGTAAAGGAAGGAAGGGGTTCTTGGATTCCCCAATCACTCGTGCATAGAACAGAAGCTCGTCACTGAAATTCTCCCCCCCTTCGTCTTTGCGTACAGCCCTATTACACCTAATTTGTCACACAGAATAATATTGAGTCCAACGGGGTGAGAGATGCAAAGAAAAAAAATTGAACGAGATTAAATAAGCTTTAAAAAAATTTCAATATAAAAGAAAAACACTCGAGTCGGTTCGATCATTACAAGTTTCAAAAAAAATATTTTCAATTGATTACTCAAATCCAAAAATCAATTTTTATTTTTTTATTTTTATTTTTCAGTCTTCTACAATTTTAAAACCAAAACTTAAATTTCTCAATAATTGCGTGAGGAGGACATTATTTTATTCGAGGTCCCCGAAGATCCACGCCCATTCGTTTGTTCGTTCTTCTGCGAAACTCAGCGTGCGGTCCACCTGATATTAATTAACAAACTAGTCAATTTGGATGCACAAAGAGAGACACGCATATCTCCACCCATTTTCGCTCCGTGTTACAAGTGAATAAAATAGAAAAAAATTTATTCCCCCACCTTAAATTTTTTCTCACTTCCGCATGAGTTTCGCCTCGACTAAATTTATTGTAGGCCACCATTAATTTGTCTTCTAATGGTGAGCTTAATTACATCCATATAGTTGATCGGTATCATTTTTGTGGACTTACTTCATTTAAAAAATAAAAAATAAAGTATTTAGAGTAAGTGTGCTTGCGATTCATTTCGAGTGGAGCTCGATCTTATAAATCACTGATGGACGCCTCATTAGAAAGACAAAGGAGACAGGAGTTTTGTTATTCGAAACAAATACCAAAGGCGAGTGCACTTTGGAATGTGAGTCATATGGTCACTGCTTTTAACCAATGACTTAAAATGTCTCTCGGCATTGCGATAAGAACAAACAAACAAAACATATCAAATTTCTGTTATATAAACGAAATAATATAGAGAAAGTCAAAATACCTGACATAATCCACAGTTTTTATCGGATCATCTAAAATTCGAATTTTACACGAAATCGGCACGTTCACACGAGCGGTTGCTTCGCTTATTATCTTTTGAATTATGCCCCAATCGTCTTGCAGATAAGCGCCATAGTTACCTGAAGGAATATAAAGTTATAAATTAAAATTAAAGTTTGAATAAAATGAAGAAATGCAATTCCAACTTGTTTTAAATGCTTTGTCGCTTCAAGACAATGGCAAAAGATAAACAAGAAATTTACATCTTTTATTACTTTTTAAATCCTAACTTTTATGGAAATAGACTCGACGTTATCTATAAAACAGATCGCATTCGCCATCAGGAAATTAAGTTTGCGATTTTAATTACATTTCAATATCGCAAGGTTCATTATTTCGTTTTTCTTGGACCCGAGCCAAAACCCACATTTCATTTCTGAAAACAATTGATACCTATATTTATTCAAGACATGACATGATAAAAACCTCAGACTTCCCTTATCATCGCGTGAAACAATTAAAATTAGTACAATTGAAATCGTGGAGAAATATTAGTACCGAAATAAAAATAAAATTTAATTTCCTCAAGAGCAAATAATAAAGAATTTTTATACCGGTACTAACACGATTAGAATTGTCTAATGAAAGTGTTAAAGAAAGAAGTCCTTTTGTATTTGGTGGATTGCAGCAGTTGATAATTAAACAATCATTTTTTCATATAGTGCAATATTTCACACAAATATACACTGTAAAAAATAGTTGTAAGATGTTAATACTGATTTCACATTCATTACTTGTCAATCATTACTAAATCAATGTCAATAAAAAGTCAGAAATGAAGTTTTATACCTGTTAATTAAAAAACTTCAAATGGTTGCAATGGTAAATATTTTTTACGATTGCACATTTACTATTGAAATAGTCAGCCAATACCAATTGGGATTTAAATTCGAAGCGACGCATCAGTGTTAAAAGATCTTTCGATGGACAATTTATAGATGTGGCGGCGAGCCAAACTTATCATCGCAAGATTTTTTTCCGTTTATAAAAAATGACGAATTCCTAAACCTCTTTCAGACTTTTTGTGCCTCCTTTAAAAAAGTGTAAGAGATCTACTCGACCATTTCGACCAAATCAATATTGCCACATCATCAACACTCGGCAACTCTAAAGCAAAACCATATGATAGGTAGGACTGGAATAGAAAGATAGCAGTATGCAGCCATTTTTATCATCCGTTTCTTGAGTTCAAATAACCTTATGACCTCAGAACTCTTTCATCAACCTGCTGGTACGTAGTTGTTGATCCAAACTATTGGCTGCAAATAGTCAATGATTTTTCTGCGATAGTATAAAAACAATAACAGAATTTACAACAAAAGTGATGATTAAAAAGGTTATTAAAAAAATTAAGATGAAATCTCAGATATTTTTCGTGTCAAACAAAATCTCCTTTGATTACATAAGACAGAACCACTACGTTACAAGTCAAAAGAATATTCATGTTTTATTGTTGTATTCTCAGAGTAATTTAACCACAAATTTTTTTGCCTGAAAATACGACGAGTGCCCGAAAAGCCGGAGTTGTATTTTCTGGCAAGAAAATGAGTAGTTAAAATCTGACAATACAACAAGGCTCGAATGGTATTCGTCAAGAGAATTTACCTACGCAAAACACTGAAAAAAACTATTTTTAATTTTTATTAAGAACGATTTCATAATAATTTGCACAAGCAATTTCATTTATGCTTGTCCCGACAACTTGTTTGAGTTGGCTTTATCAGGTCGTTGGTGGACATGCAATTCGATCAATATAGCCAGCCTTAAGCCCGAAAAACAAAAGCCATCCAGGCTCTTTCAAACAAAATTATCAAGCTCCTGGTTTATGACAATCAATAAAATATATGTCTAAAAACATACTGATTCACTTTTACAACATTTTACAAATTCTATAAAAAAATACATTAGAATCAGTTGGTAACAAGCATCTCTTGTTAAGTTAAATGGTTATCAAAAAAAAAAAAATATTATTTTAAAGCTGCCAATTGAAATAATAAAATATTATTTTGAAAATGCAAACATTTAATAAACCTTAAAATCAGTCTATTTTTTTTCTTTAAAATTGTGTTGGAAAATTGATAACTGTTAAACACATTATTTGCAATTGCATAAGATACTTTGCAGTTCAGCAATAACTTTGGAGTATGCAGACATAGCCCTCTTTTTGTGATCTATAGGAACATCATGCCCAATTTCCAGAAGACTGTTTTTGACTCATGTTGGGCTATTCACTTGCATTTAATTGACTTACATGTGGATGAACTTTGCTAAGTCTAGGTCACGCCACATATAACCGTAGTAGGTGTGCTGGCGGCATTAAACAATGATAAACAATAAAAACAATGGCTGACTATACAATAGATTAAAGATAAGCATAACTAAATTTTTATCGAGTAATTTTGAGAACTGTCGAATGTTCTTTTATAAACCAGATTTCATTGCCAGATCGTATGATTAATCACGAACAATACTGCATGGAATTTCCATAAGCGTAGGCAACTTGCAGATATATTTTAGAAATATTATTACTTGACCAACTAATAACTAATTATTATATCGAAAAGCTAAATATTTAAACAATTACAACAGAATAATGCAGTGACATTGCCAATGAAAATCCCGGCTTTATCACTTTGAATGAAACACTCAAACCAAATTTGTAATGACACGTATGACTAAATTTTCCTCCTCCTCGAAAGTGTGTAATTCCAAGAATATAAATGTAAACTATTGTTAATTGCGCGTGAAGTAGTTTCATTATCGCGAATAAAAAAATGTATTTAATACGCTGCTAACAATTAAATTTAACAATGTAATTCCCAGTCCTAAACGACAAAAAATATGGTTTCACATTTCAATTAAACATTGCATTCTTAATTCTAGATAGTTTCGTGAATTCTGCAGCTATTTCATCGAGTGGAAGAATATATGCAAAATTGATAAACAATATCGATACTATTGCGGTAGTTATTGTTTATGTAAAATAAACTCATTGCAAACCATTAATTAATGATTACAATAACGTCGTACTGCAAAGAATAGTTGGAATGTAAATCATATGTCTCTAAGGAATGTAAAATGATGACTTAAAGCTCAGACTTCTAACCAATTTACTACTCTTTACATGATTAAAACGCTATTGTACGGATCACGAAGACAAATTGTAAGCTCTTAATTATCTTTAAAAATACAAATTTTCATATTATATATATATATATTTCGATCGAACATCTCTAATTGTTTTTATCGTTTCGTAATCAAAGCCTTATAAAATGACAAGCAAAAGGTTTGTGGAAGAACTAATAGCGGCACCCTTCACCGACCCTTACGTACCTAAACATCAATTAGGTATTTACTATTACTTTAATGTACGGTCAATTTTGAAGACAACCGATTTTATATTTAAATTAGGTCCCGATTATATTATTCCAACTACTGATAATAGAACTTGGAAAGCGGATGGTGTGGTCCGAATTAATTTGGAACGAGACAACGATCCGAGATTCAAACCAATTTCGGTAATAAGTCTACTCCGACAAGCGGTTGATAACAGCCCCTATTCGACCGCATTAATGATCAAACGAAACAATGTATTGCTAAAATGGACTTACAAACAATATTGGCAAGACGTACGAACGGTAGCAAAAGGTTTCATAAAAGTAAGCCAAATCCGAATATCATCTAAAATAAACAAATTTCACTAATATCGTTTATACAGCTCGGTCTAACCCCTTTTAAAGCTACGGCGATATTAGGTTACAATTCACCAGAATGGGCAATAACTTATTTAGCGGCTATATTTTGTGGGTACATTTTAACCAATTTCATAAATGTATTCCTTGATTTATCCGAGAATTGATCTCTTTGCTTTTCTCAGAGGGTTTCCCACGGGAATATACACAACGAATTCGGCCGATGCGTGTTTACACATCCTCGAAGACAGTTCCGCCGATATTGTTGCAGTTGATACGAAACAACAATTAGATAAAATTTTAAGTATTCGGCATAAACTACCTAAACTTAAAGCGATCATTCAATTTGATGAAGATTCGTATCATCCAGATGTTGTTTCGGTAACTTAAATCATTTTTTTAATTAAAGCCTTTACAAGATTTAACAATATTTCGATCAGTGGCAAGATCTGCTGCGAATCGGTCATTCCGTACCCGATGAAATTTTAGAAAAAAGAATTAAAGGCATAGCAATCAATCAGTGCTGTAATCTTGTGTACACGGTAAATATAATAATAAAAAATACAAAATTTGTATTACAAACTTTCTATTTTCAATTAAGTCTGGTACCACGGGCCACCCGAAAGGAGTTATGATTACTCACGACAGCGTAAGTTCTCTTGTTCTTCGTTTTTTGTAGTTTTATGATTTATTTAGTATTAATTTAATAAATCGCAGGTAATTTACATGATTAAAACAATGTATTACAACGTTCGAGAAACGCAGAAACAGGGTAAAACTGTATCTTATTTGCCGCTTAGTCACGTCGCAGCTTTGGTACACGAAATTCAGAATGTTATACAATTCGTATTAAATTTTCAAAAAAAATTTCCAGGTCATAGACTTCTACGGATCTATATTTACGGAATCGAGTGTTTATTTCGCTAATCCCGATGCGTTGAAAGTAAATTTCACGAAACGACCGAATTACATTAAGTAATTGTTTTTAATTATACTTCAGGGGAAATTGGTCGACGATTTGATCGAGGCAAAACCAACATTTTTTTTAGGTGTACCACGAGTGTACGAGAAAATTATGGAAAAATTAGAAACTACGGAAGAGACTTTACCGCTATTTAAAAAAATTCTTATTCAATGGGCGCGAAAACAAGCTTTTACACATTATCAAAATCAAAAGTAAATATTAGCAAATTAATATTTTACTATATTCTAACACTATTACCAACTGAATCAGTTCGAATCCGATGACGTATCTAATAGCCCAGAAACTTATTTTACGTAAAGTGAAGTTAGCGATGGGAATGCAATACGTGTCGGATTTCGTAAGCGGAGGAGCACCAATTTCACGCGATGTAATTCAGTTTTTTAGAAGTTTCGATATTAATATACGCGAAGCTTACGGTCTTAGTGAATGCAGTGGTTTGTCTTCACCAAATATCCAAAGAAAAGTAATCGCGACTTACGGCATTCCCATCTAATTTCAGGGGCTCACGTTGTTACCACCCCCGAAAAACTTTTCCGACTCGGAAGTGTAGGAAACACGAAAATCCTGAAAAATTTAGAAGTCAAAATATTGAATCCAGATGCGGACGGTTCGGGCGAAGTAATAATTTATTTTGACACAATTAATGTCGTCCCTTTTAAAATAATATTTTTAAAGTATAGATAATGATCCGAGGTCGAAACATATTCATGGGTTATTTGGGATTGGAAGAAACGACGAAGGAAGCTCTTGAAGAGACCAAATGGCTTCATACGGGTGATTGCGGACTGATCGATAAAGACGGATTCCTGTTTATAACAGGGCGTATTAAAGGTAATGCAATTGCAAATTTTTTTGCTTTGTTTGTAATGGTTAATTGTCGCAGAAATACTAATTACTTCGGGAGGTGAAAATATACCACCGCTCGTGATCGAAGAAAGAATCAAAAAACTTCTGACGGTCGTTAGTAATTGTATGGTCGTCGGAGACATGAAAAAATATTTAATCATTTTACTCACTTTAAAAGTAAATAAATGTCGGGTATTTATTAATATCATTTAAATTTCTTTTTTTACAAGACTGAATTAGATCCAAATACATTGGAACCAGTCGATAAATTGAATTCTGCCGCCATTAATTGGTGTAAATCGGTTGGAAGTGACGTCATGTCGGTGTCTCGAATTTTACAAACACGAGATTCTAACATAATGCGGGCAATTCAAGAAGGAATTGACGAATATAACGAAAAATTCGCCATGTCGAGAGCGCAAAAAATTCAGAAATGGGCGATTCTACCTCAAGATTTTTGCATTCAAAACGGCACACTCGGTATAATCTTTTTTAACGAATTATGAAAGAAAAAATCTGAAACGACTTTTTCAGGTCCTACTTCAAAACTAAAACGACCATTTGTCATAAAAAAATATCACGATATTATAGAAAACACTTATCTTTCCTAATTCAGCCAAGACGTGAAATAAACTTTGTATCTCGGTCGAAAAGTACATTGTATCAATACTTGGCATTACTTGTTTTAGTAAAATATCTACTATTTATGCAAAAAAAATGTATTTCGTAAAGTTAATGCTGTTCTAAAATGAAAATAAATGCTGTTATAAAGTTTGTCTTAACTCTCGAAAAATTTAATCTTTATTAGATATATTAAAAAATTCGGGCGCCAGTAATGGTCAAACCAAAAATGCAATTGCAAAAATAAGATTTTCTATCCCAGAAAAGGTAGTTTTTGAGTGAGAGACATTTAGTATAAAGAATAAAGATACGATTGTGATATCAGTGCATAAGAACGTATTAAATCACTTTTAATCGAAGATAGACATATTTCCGCCGTATTTGTAGATTTCATGTTTGGATTTAGCGCTAGAATCTGCTATTCCCTCGACCCAATTTGGATTATATTTTTATTTTAACATTATTTTTCCTCAAATGCTCGTAATATAAAGAAAAAATATTTTCCTTATTGTGTAATGTATATTTACATTTTAAATGTGTTTTAATCAACTATTTGAACAAATGCAATTTATTTAATTGCATAAAAGTACAACTAAAGTACAACTATTTCGTTATCCGCAAATGCGTAATTAAATATTTCGCATTTCATAATGTCAATTAGTTTTTAAAAATAAATTTAAAATATTACAAAATATTGCAAAAATATTGAAAAATACTTTTCCTCTTATTTTTGAAAATAAGGAAAAAATAAATAATTAAAAAATACAATATTTTTCACGTTAAAAATAAATTGTGTATAAAATATTTTTTAAAACTTAATTTCTTTTAAATACTAACAGTGCATTCAATATTAACAAAATAAACAGTTTATTTTGTTTGTAAGTATAAATTTCACACATTTGATGTCAGTAGCTTCAATCAATTATCTGTTTTACATGTTTCTTTCTTGTTTTATAAAAACAATTTTTCTATAGATGAAAATAATTCTTAATGCTAATTCTTTGTTTGCGATAAACAAGATAAATGACTGAATGCAACTAGTTTTTTTTTTATTATTAATAAACGGTTTTTAATTTCGTGAGTGCGCCTATTGTTTTTATAAACTACTTTCTTCATAGAATATCTGTAAATAGAGTTTAAATTTTTATTGATTTCCGATTTATGATATGAAATACATAACTGCTTATAATCTTCACATAGTGAAACTAAACAAGTGATTTCAAATCTTCAAATAAGCTGTCGAAAAAGATATTTTTCGACATCCAGCTGCGCCTCGATGACGAACAGGTGTTCATCACAAAGACAGAATTACAATTGTTTATCCGCTTACCAATAAAATTATTTTACGCGCATTTTAAGTAATCGAGTGTTAATTTCACTTGGAAATACCATTGATCGTAACTGACCAACTTTTCGCTTTTTCGTAATTGAAATGAGC
>JAQFZU010000828.1:0-18599 GCA_034696185.1 Henia vesuviana | reverse complement strand
TATTTAATAAATATTTCGCGCGGCAATTTCCAAATTGAAGATTGTGTTTGCGAGTTTTATTTCGAATATTATAATTTCCCCTAGACGCACACCCGGAACACGACACTTGGGGGCCTGGCCGGGATTTACTCAAGTGCTAAATTTATTACTCCATTTTAAACGAATTTTTCTCACTATAAATATAAATTTTTTTAAATTTATTTTGAAAATGGCTTCAAAAAGTAACGTTGAAGCAGGATGTGTGACATCATTGCCTAAGGCAACGCCGCTAACTCGGCAAAATCCGAGAATTAATAATACGATTTTATTTAATAATTCGGATTTAAATTCAACGACTCAGTTACTAACGCCAAGTATTCGACAAAAGGATAATAATTTAAATAGGAGTTTACCTATTATTTGCCCAATTGAGGGGAAGAAATCAAGAAAAAGATCTCATGAGGAGTTGAAAAGTTTACTTCAAGCAGAAAAGGCGGGTACAGGACGAACAGCGCCATTGGAAATGTTTGGACGGATCACTGACTACTTGGTGGACCATTTTGATGCACAAGATCCGCGTATTATGGACTTATTACGGGATGTCGTGGCAAAAAGACGACGATATATCGCCTCGCAAAGTAACAGCGCGACAACCACCAGAACAACAGTCTCACCTGCAGCGAGTCTGTCCAATATTCCTCCGAAATTACCTGTCACTCAAGTGAATCCTTTCACTTCCTTAAACCCCTTCATTCCTTTAAACCCATGCGTATCGGCTAATTCAATTACGCAACCAAATCCTAGGACGATAATAAATCCTATCAATCCTTTGGACACCATTACGCCACTAATTCCGATTCCCCCAGTTTTCCCTCCGAATCAGTATCAGACGTCGACGCCCATACAAGGAATGGACAATGCGAAGAAAATGCCGTCGCCGCCGCCGCTGCCACCGCCGCTATTACGACGTCCTGACGGTCGATTCGCGTACCCATTGCGGAAGGAGCTAAATTCAAAAAGTGAAACTGTATCAAACGCAAGCTCCAGAACGGAATTGGATCTGGAGGCAGAACTTGCGGAGGCTCAAGTACAAGCACGACGCAATGAGCGCGCACTGCAATCGTGTTGGAGTTTGTGTGTCCAAGATTAGCTTTATTTGCTGTTGTAAGCATACCAGTGTGGTTGTACCACCTGTTGTGAGTTTTATGTGTTGATAGCTATTGTTGCTATGTTGGGTTTTGCTTGTCAACGCAATACGTTTTGACACACGGGAAAACAGCTGTGTGTTTGACAGCTGACGTGTCAAGCTCTGCCTGCCAAATAAATATGATGTTCTAAACTGTTTCTGCTGTGTTTTTCCATTCATTATGAACATGGTTATGGGCCCAGGACGATTTACTAGCGAATGGATTAACCACACCATAAATAGAATGTTTTTCGTCGATTTTCGTCTAATTTACGTTTTGTCAACATTTAAGGGTAAGGAAATCGCGATTTGTTTGAATATTAATACGAAAATGGCAATAACTCTGACTGTTTCTGGTTTTATTCGAAATTAATTATTGATTTCGATCGCGAGAAGCGGGAAAACCAAACGGAAAGAGTGGAAAACGAGTCGAAAATCGCGTGATTTACTTTGGAATGTGACACAAAGTGGACTTGTCAAATTTAAGAAGCAAGAATTCGAGTGAATCCAATAAATGGACAAGGCAGGCGTTTTTATTCGAACAAGAGATGGAATAAGATTTGAACATCGAAAATCGCCATGACACAGCAGCGAAACGCACAAGCGTGAGGCCCGATACGCAACGCACGAACCACAAGACACAAGCTGAAGCTTTGATATTTTGTTGCTTATATTATTAAGTTTAGCTTAGTGTTGTGATAAACATAATTATTTTTAAGAACACCCCACGAATGCGTATTTGTGTGGAGGTATTTTGTTGACAAAGTGTGCACTAGCGGGATACCGCACCTAATTTTTAAGTATTTTGGTGGGTGTGCAAAATCTCTCGGTACAGGTCCGTGAAAGAGATATTCGTACTTAGATAGGCTGTGCACGAACCGGGGCATCCGAATACGAGTTGCTCACCGGCGAGATATTTCACAGCACGAAATACTAGAGTAGGATTTGTGTGTGATTATATTATATTGTGTGTGCTCATCATGGCTGAAGAAGGGAAAAGCGTTTTGCGATTTGAAAAGCTAAAAGGTCCGGACAATTACTCAGAGTGGAACATTAACATGAAGATGTTACTTAGAGAGAAGGGCCTGTTTACATTGATTAGTGGTGAAGAAGATGCTCCAAACACAGATGCCAGTCCAGATGTTAAACAAGCTTATCGACTTCGTCGTGATAAAGCCTTATCAACGATATATCTCAGCGTTGAAACAGGAGTGAAAGCATTGATCAGTACCTGCACTGAACCTGTTTCTGCATGGGACATTTTACTGAAGGCATTTCAACCCACATCTAAGGCTTTGGTGGGACGTCTGATCACAGATTTCTTTAATGATAAGTTGAAATTGTCTGAATCTATGGCCATATACCTAGGAAGATTAGAGGAAACGGCCAACAAACTAAAAGATGCAGGAAGTGAAATTCCAAGGATTTGGCTGGCATACAAGATGATATCCAGCATTCCAGAGAACTATAGTAATATAGTTCAAAATCTTTATCAATTGGCTGATAGCGATTTTACACCTGAACGAGTGAAACTTTCTCTAATGGCAGAAGACTCACGACAGAGAGAGTCAATGAAACATAGTGAGCAGAGAGATTCAGTAACTAATCTCACTACAGAAATGGATTCCATGCAAGCTTCTGGGACTCAAAGCAAGCAATCGACAAGGGATTTAAGTGGCGTCACATGTTTCAATTGTGGTCAAAGAGGCCATTTTGCGCGAGATTGTCCTCGCAAGAAACGGAGCAATCAGCAGAACAAACAGCAAGACTCTCAACATCCTCAGACTAGACGAAATTGGCGAGGGGGAAGACGAGGAAATTATGGCAGAGGAGGTAAAACTCAAAATTTTTCCTCAATTCCGGAACCAAATTTCTTTGAAGGATGGTATACATCAATGGAAATGATACAAAGAAATCATTCAACTGCACATCGATCGATGGAAATTCAAGAATTTTTACTGGACAGCGGTGCCACGCACCATTTTATTCATGATCACAATCTATTTACGACATTGACTGAAGTAAAAGAGATTTTAAGACTTGGGAAAGAAGAAGTTCCTACAACTGGTATGGGACTAGTGCTTTTAAGTTTGGACATGGGATATGGGAATAAACAACATTTGTTGCGCCTAGAGAATACTTATCTTGTCTCTGCAATGTCAAGAAACTTGATAAGTTTAAGTGCCTTAACAGAAGAGGGGTACATGTTCATGGGGAGAGAAAACAAACTTTTGTTGAAATCTCCAGATGAAAGGATAATAAGAGTACCAAAACAAGGACGATTGTACAATCTTAAAGGCATTAAAGCAACAGAGGTTGTTACACAACATACAGAAGTGAAGAGTACAAATCTATGGCATCAAAGGATAGCCCACATTGATATGGGAAAATTAAGGCAAGCAGTCAGATACAAGTCCGTTTATGGTGTGAAAGAAAGTTTAAAGGATTCCACTACACCATGTGAGGCATGTAAGCATGCAAAAGTGAAGAGAGGTCCATTTTGTCATTTGGATAAACCAAGATCAAAAGGGATATTGGATCTCATTCATGTGGACTTATGGGGGCCTAGTCCTAAGCCGAGTAGAGCTGGCAATCGCTATTTCATGACTCTTATAGATGACCATTCCAGATGGACAGAGATTTGTCCTATGGTGGCAAAGTCTGAAGTTTTATCAAAGTTACAAGCCTATATACAGCGGGTAGAAAGACAAACTGGGAAGAAGGTTAAAAGAATTCATTCCGACAATGGAATGGAATTCTGTAATCGAGCTGTCGGACACTACTTGCAAACCCTGGGAATCAGACACACCAGAACAAATTCATACTCTCCAGAGATGAATGGAATCGCGGAGCGATTCAATGGGTATGGATTAGATGGAGTAAGAACACTTTTACTTACGTCTAAGCTTGACCATAGTTTCTGGGTCGAGGCGCTACAGACGTTTGTACATGTTAAGAATAGGATGCCGCACTCGATAAATCCAAGAACTACACCGTATCAAAAGTGGTTTGACAAGAAACCGAATATTGGGCATTTGAGGGTGTTTGGAAGTGTAGCGTATCATCATATTCCAAGTAACCATAGAAACAAACTGGAACTTAAAGGTCGTTATGGAATCATGGTTGGATATGCCATTAATACGAAGGGATACAGAATATTGGATTGCGACACTGATAGAATTTTTGAGTTAAAGCATGTTGTTTTTGAAGAGACAAAGATGGGGACATGTGTTAAAGATTCAAATGGGTTTATTGATCCTGATGTTGAAGAACTACCATCACCTAAGGTATCTCATCAAATTCCGAGGGAACCTGAAGAGACGCTGACGTGGAGGCGGGAAGAAGTACCGCGTCAGACAGGAAGTAGGACTGATGTGTACTATTACCTTGGAAATGAAAGTGCACGTAATAGAAGTCTCAATGAGGTAATGGAGACGTGTCGCAGGCGTAATTTAAGATGTAATCCTCATGATTTTGACTTTACGCCGAGTCTGAGACATCGATGTCCGGTGCCAGGAACACTTCCGCCGTTGCCTGAGTCGCCAGAGAAGGAAGAGGCTGACCTAGCTTGTTTCCACATTGTTCCTGCAACATTTCAAGAGGCTATGAAGTCAGAAGATGCTGAGGAATGGAAACTCGCGGTTATTGATGAGCTCAACAGCATGGAGTCACGGAAGGTGTGGACGCCGGTGCCGCGACCATCAGGGTTCAAGATACTGACAAACAAATGGGTATTTGCATTGAAAACGCATGTCGACGGAACAGTAAAGCGTTTTAAGGCTCGCTTAGTGGCTCATGGTCATAAGCAGATACCCGGTTGTGACTTCGACGAGACGTTCTCCCCGGTCGTTGATTTTGACTTGGTTAAGCTGTTTTTCGTCCTGCTCGTGTCCACTCGAGGATGGGTGCACGAGCAGTGGGACGTAAAATGTGCTTATCTATATGGGGATATAGATAAGCTCATATACATGGAGTTGCCGATGGGTTACGGAGGAGCTCACGATCCTCAGACTACGGTTTTACGACTGGACAAATCGTTGTATGGTTTGAGACAGGCTGGCAGATGCTGGCATTTCCATTTGGCAAGAGCGTTAGTGAAAATTGGGTTCGTTGCGTCACCTCATTGCCCATGTGTCTTCTCGTACCAAGAGTGGTGCGTGCTCTTGTTATATGTGGACGACATGGCCGTGTTCGCAGCGTCACAAGAACGGATGGAGCAAATACATGCCATGGTTGCCAGCGTGTATGACATTGTGAGGCTAGGTGGCATAAGAAAGTTTCTTGGTGTTGAATTTGAACCTACTTCGATAGGAGTGATTCTTCATCAGAAGAGGTACATCAAGAAGTTGGTGGAAAAGTTCATTCTGAATGATACAGTGCCAGTGTATGCTCCAATGGATGTAGGGACTGCGCACAAACTGAATCTTTCACCGGAATTGGCAACAACACAGCCGTTTAGAGAATTGCTAGGTGCACTATTGTTTGTGGCTGGTCGGACGAGGCCGGATGTCTCGTTTGCTGTTATAACTTGTGCACAGTTTTCATCGCACCCGACAGACGTGCAGTATGGGTATTTATTGACCATACTGAGGTACCTGCATACTACGGTGGATAGAGCCATAAATTTATCACGTGTGACATCTGATAGTTTGGTTGTTTACTCAGATGCATCTTGGGCCACGGCGGTTGATAGCCGGAGATCAATCAGTGGTTTTATCTGGACGTTGAATGGGGTATCATTGGGTTGGCAGTCTTGCGTACAGAAGTGTATCGCAAAATCAAGTATGGAGTGCGAGTATGTCGCCATGGATTTGGCTGCGGTCGAGATAGTGTGGGTCACTCGAGTCATACGGACCACGGTGATTGGGATGGAGGACCTAGTTCCGGTTTTGTACGCAGACAATCAAGCCGCGATGTCTTTCACGCGTAATGATGTTTTAAATCAACGCACAAAGCATATAGACGTGAGATACCATTATATCCGTCATTTGTTATTGAAGGGTGATTTTAGTTTGATGTATGTGCGTTCTGATCGGAACATAGCAGATATGTTCACGAAACCATTATTGCGTACAAAGCTAGAGAGTTATCTGAAATTTGTATTTTGAATTGGTTTTTGTTTAAAGTGTTTTTTTAAGTTTTTTTCACTTTATTGCTATTGTATGATTATTGATTCGTATTGTTGATTTGTATGAATTTTATTATGATTGTTTTTTTGGTTTTTTTATCTGGATGTTTAAGTTTGATGACAATGTAAGTTGTGTGTTAAATTTTGCTTCTGGGTTTTTCCAAATAAACATTGGTGGGGTTTTCTTGGACAAAGGGGGAGCCTGTTGGAGTTTGTGTGTCCAAGATTAGCTTTATTTGCTGTTGTAAGCATACCAGTGTGGTTGTACCACCTGTTGTGAGTTTTATGTGTTGATAGCTATTGTTGCTATGTTGGGTTTTGCTTGTCAACGCAATACGTTTTGACACACGGGAAAACAGCTGTGTGTTTGACAGCTGACGTGTCAAGCTCTGCCTGCCAAATAAATATGATGTTCTAAACTGTTTCTGCTGTGTTTTTCCATTCATTATGAACAAATCGTGGGCCTTACGTGGCGCGTTTGCGATGCGGAAACGAGGAAACGATCCGGCTATTGGGAGTTTGGCAAGGCAGAACACTGCTTGGTTGGGCGATCCAAATCAATATGCGCCTAATCCGACCTCTCAAGTGGCAATGCAAAGAGTCTTAGCCCAATTTGAAAAGGAGGATGAACAGAAACGTATCAACGATGCGCAAAATGCTGCCGAAAAATTACTACAATCAGCAGTTAATTTATCTTCAATCGCAGAGTTGGTCCAACAGAAAAACGAGCAACGAATAAATGAGCAACGACTCAAACAAGTTGGACCCACCCCATTTATTCCTCAACTTCCAGTTGATTCTACAGGAAAGCAAACGGCGTATGTAGAAATGATTAACGCAGATACATTGGTAGTGCCAATAACTAAACTGCCAAAAACTAAAGTACCAAAAACCAAACCTAATACAAACTTACCTTTGTTATTTCAACCATACGAACCAAGAACTGCTATTGCCAATACCGGAGATGGTGGAGTTGCATCCGCCAACACCAATCCAAATGGTAATAATGATCCACCGAAGCGGGAGGAAAATCAACCTCCACTACCAATACAACCACCTCGACGTCCACCGATAGTCCTAAGACCAATGCCACTAAATATCGAATCTGATCATTTTGAGTTGCTTATAATGGCCGTAAATCAACATACAACGGTTTTACGAGTACAACAATATGTTGCCCTGCTCCTTCGACCAAATGCTGCTGGAACCCAATTATAATCTTGAATATTATGGCATCCAACATAACGATACCATTTGGGTCAATGTTGAAGTGGAACCGGAAGTGGAAGAAGAAAGGCCTCAAAGACCTCCCCCAAACCTTGATCCACTGACGGAACCATGGGTTGGTAGTCAATACCCCCTAGTACAGAATCATCGACACCCCGCTAATCAGTTCCGACATGAGTCACCTTATTTTCGCCGTACGGATCGTAATCAAGAGCGAAGTCCGGAATATACCGGAGAAAATCGTGACCAAGTTGTTCCTAATAAAGACTCACCAATTAAAGTCACGTCCCTACAAACCTCGAATATTCCTAACCTCAAAGAAGAGCTTCAGCGGGAATTCGCCGAATGGGCCCCACACCTTCTTCCAGCCATGAAGTCTGGGTTAAACCAACTTCCCAAAAATAGTGTGGAGAAGTTTGGGATTGCGTCGTGGAACATTACGCGACCTGGAGGACTTTGCTGGGACCGATGGTCCATGTGGAAATTCGACGGCACATGGGAAGCGGGCGATCGATTCTTGATCGAAACAAAAAGAGCAGCTAGCAGAGCGGGTGCCACCCCACAAGAGTGCCTCGAACAGGCTATTCCAAATATGCTAATAGGAGAAGCGAAGGAGTGGTTCGATAGAGTGATGTGTACGGATTGGGACGATTTCGTGGAACAGTTTATTCAACAATTCGGTGGTCAAGCGAAAGACATGAGGAAAAGAGCCAGTCGTCTGAAGCAGATTCCAGGCGAGGACTTAAGAGAATATGCCAATCGAGCTAATGCCCTATTTCAAGATATGGCCTCAAAAATAAGTGAGGTTGACAAGGACATTCGATTTCGAAACGGTCTAAGCAACTATTCCGAACAACTCTTAGGAAGACTAAACGCCCCTAACAACAAATCATTCAAGTCTTTATACAGGTTTCTCTGTCAAAATTATGAAGAAGTGCGTACACAATACTACGCTGGTTTGAATGAAAAGAAACATGAAAGTCACACAGCGCTTAAAGCTGCATTCAGGAAGTTATACAAGAAGGCTGAGGGAGTAATGTGCCTGCCCTTGTATTTACAAATGGAAACCGTGTTAGCTTCCTTGAAAGAAGAAAAGAATGCTAAGCCGGCGCAAGTACCAGGAAATAAGTACAAGACGCCGAAGAAGATTGAAACGACCGCTTTAATCGTCGAAATCGAGAAAGCTGAGCAGGAAGATTCCTCGACAGAACAGACTACTGAAGAGACACCCATAGCTTTAACAGTAAAAGAAACTAAGAGCGACTCTGATGACGATCTAGAAGTGTGGCCAGTACATTTTCAGGATGAGGACGGGGAAAGTTACACTCACTCCGCTTTCATTGCTTCTCGAATTCCAGGCTTCAAACCTGATGATAAGAAAACTGGCCAGCCAGTGAAACAAATACCAAAAAGATGGGAGGATCGAAAATCAGAGAGAAAATCCAATACTAACGTGAGAAAATCGTTTGCTAGACCTATAGATAAACGATACGCTGCCGAAAGAACGATTTGTTTCCGTTGCGGTAAAGACGGTCATTGGGCCAAAGACTGCCCCGACAGACTGAAAGACCCTAATGTTCGAATGAGAGCATTAGACACCAAGGTAGCGACCTTAGTAACGACGATTGGCAAATCAGTAGCCGACCAGAGTAAACAAGATACTGAACAGAGTAAGCAAGATGCTGAACTCACCGCTCTCATTACTCAGTTAACCGAGCAGTTTTCAAAAAACGTGAAAACGCAGTAGAGAGGCGAACAGAAGTGCCTTCTACTGCAACGGTCTCGGTAAACCATTGGAAACAACCGATTACTTCTGTTAAGGAAACGTCCTCTATCCCTAAAAAACCAGCGGTTGCTTTCACCCAAATCACCGAGATGGTCCAAAATGACTATACTAGTCCTAATGTTTTTGCATTCAGTACACAAATAAAAACTCCAGACTTAATCACGCTCATTACAGAGTCCGAACTGGAACGAGCACCAGATTGGGTTAAAATTTTGCCAGTAAATGTCGATGACTACCCGAGCAAGGATCGTTGTTTTAAGGTGATGTCAAATACTAAAAGAGATAGTCTGTGTTTGATGCCACTGAAAATTAATACGCATAAAGTATTCGGTGTACTTGACTCAGGCGCATCAAGATCGGTAATATCCGATACCCTTCTAGAAGCTTTGGGATTTGTCCGACACATCGTGCCGCTCAAACATGATAATATCAAAATCCAAACTGCGAGCCATGAGACCAAACCTTTAGGAATGATCGAGCTCAGGATGGATTGGGAGCGCGGTGTGATCGATCACATTTTCTTAGTGATCCTTAATGAACAACATTTGCTTCTATTGGGAAACGATTTCATGCGCATTCTAAAGATCCAACCGAATCCGATAACCGGAAGTTGGAATTTTCTGGACCGTGGCAGGGAACAGCCACTACCAATTGTCCCTGAGAGGATCCAAAGTGCTGAAACAACTGCCGAATATGAGTCAGGCATGAAGAAGTATATTCAGGAGTATACCTGTGAGCTACCGGAACCTGAACCCAGAATTGACCACATTCAGAAATTAGTCAATGAAGCTGAAATTGATCGTGAGAAAGCCCTTCGATTGGAACGACTACTTCGCAAGTATGAGAAGAATATTACGACCAAACCGGGTCGTACACACAGAGTGCAACACCGTATAGAACTTACCAGCGACAAACCAATCCGCGTGCCATTCCGTGGGTGGAACCCCCAGAAGCGACAAATTATCAAAACTATTTGCCAGGACATGTTAGACCTGGGTGTTGTTAAGCCAGCTATAGGTGGATACGCCATGAGGATAGTTCTTGTGACTAGACCGGGATGTGACCCGCGGCTTTGCATCGATTATAGACCTTTGAATGCAGTTACCAAGATTGATCCTATCCAGATGCCCTCGATTGAGAGTATTTTGAATGGATTGGGTTTTTTTGAATGGATTTCTACCCTAGATCTTGTAAAAGGATATTGGCAGATTGAGCTTGTTCCAACTGACTGCGAAAAAACTGCGTTTTATTCTCCCATTGGAAGATTGATGTTCGTGGTGATGCCATTTGGCCTTGTCAACGCACCCTCGACCTTTCAAAAACTAATGGAAGATATTTTGCAAGACTGTATGGACCATGGTACCCGAGCTTACTTAGATGACATTATTACTCTGGCAAGAGGATTCTCAGAACACCTCGAAAGACTCGATCGTGTGATGCACGCCCTTGCTACGGCAGGTTTAAACGTTCACTCACGAAAAAGTAATCTATGCCGAAAGAAAGTAAAGTTTCTTGGCTATATGTTGAGCCCAGAGGGCATCAAAGCTGACCCAGAGAAGATTAGAGCAATTACTCAGTACCCAGCTCCGATTGATGTAAAAAGTGTACAACGCTTTTTAGGAATGATCGGTTTCTTCAATCGATTGTTACCTGACTTTTTGATAATAGCTGCACCAATTACGTCTCTCTTGAAGAAATCTGAAGTGTTCACATGGGATGAAGCTTGTCAAATTTCGTTCGAAAAACTAAAACTGCTATTGGTGAATGCTAAAGTGATGCCTCTCCTTGATCTCGCCAAACCGTTTATTCTCCATACAGATGCGAGTCGAATCGGGTTGGGAGCCGCGTTATTGCAATTGCGAAAGACTAAAGAGGACACCGACAATAAACTGCGCGAGCACCCGTGTATGTTTATTAGTAGGAAATTGCAAGGTGCAGAAAGAAATTACTCCGCCACCGAGCTCGAGTGTCTGGCTGTGATTTGGGCTATTAGAAAATTTAAACCTTACTTGGAATTTACCAAATTTATGGTCCAGACCGATCATCAAGCGCTCAAATGGCTGATGGCCCTGAAAGAGCCTTCAGGAAGACTTGCACGTTGGCAACTCGAGCTAATGGCTTATGATATCGTCATCGAATACAAAGCAGGTAAAAGCAATTTTGTGGCCGACGCCCTTTCACGAGCGCCGGTAGAGACAGTGCCCGAAGAGGAGGAGCCTACCTCCAATGACGAAAAACATATCCCGTTTTGCCCTACTCCGATTCGTCGATGGCAATTGCGTAATTCAAACAAACTTCCGGAGGAGAACATTAACGAAGAAGATGAGCAACACCTCCGTAACTATTGGTCGAGATCTTACCTGTCACGAATCGAAGAGCCCGAAACGGAAGTGAAGAAAATACAATTTGGTCCATTGGCTCCGACCAAAAAATTATCTGTGTTCGTAAATAAAATCACTGCTGCAAGTATGGCAACACCGCCTACTCGGCAGGAGATTATTAATGCACAGCGACAAGATGACTTCTGCCTACAATGGATTAATTTCCTGGAAAATAATACTTACCCGACAGATGTTAAAAAGAAGTTTTTAAATATAATGCGTCTGACTTCTTCATTGAACAGCAATTATTACTAAAACACCATCCAACGTATGTGGATGATGTCAGTGAAGCAGACAGTTCGTTAAAAATTGAGATTCCAAAGTCACTCAAGACACGAATCATGTGGACCCTACATGGCCATCCATTGGCGAGCCATGCCGGCGTTATGAAGACAATATACAGAGCTAGACAATTATACCACTGGCCACATATGAAAATGGATATTGTAAAATTTGTCCGTGGATGTGACAGGTGTCAAGCCTGTAAGCCTCGACGTGCACGACGTTACGATCCGACTTCACTAGGTCCATACGTCCCTTTTGATACGTGGAGTATAGACTTGATGGGACCTAAACCAGCCACGAAGAATGGATTCCAATATATCCTCGTCATCATGGATGTGGCGACGAGATGGCCAGAGGTGTTTCCTCTTAAAAAACCTACGGCAACGAAAATAGTCGAGTGTGTTTATGATGTGGCTCTTCGGTTTGGCTTCCCTAATAAAATAATATCTGACAATGGACCTCAATTTGTTTCAAAAATATATTCCACGTTTTGTGATAAATTCAAAATTAAAATGTCACATACGTCAACCTATAATCCACAGGCAAATCCTGTTGAAAGACTAAACAGAGATTTTAAATATTGTCTTGCGATATTTACTGATATTCATTTCCGATGGGATGAATTTTTGCGCGAGATTACATTTGCTATAAGGACAACGGTTTCACCAACTCGCGGGTTTTCTCCCGCTTATTTAAATTTTGGACGAGAATTGCGCGTTCCGTGGGACGTTCGACTTCCAGATTCAGTCATGGCAATTGATCCCGCTGATCCTCATGCTTATGTTCGTCGTCTGGAACAACTAATTAATGATACATACCACCACATGATCGGACACTTGCTAGACGCGCGTGATCGTGTGCGACGAAGTTCGATGGAAGTTCCATTTGTAGATTTCAAATTAAATGATCTTGTTTGGAAGCAAACCCATGTTTTGTCCGATGCATCGAAGGGAATTACAAGTGGACTGTCTGATCAACGCGATGGTCCTTACAAAATTGTAAAAATTCATGGAGGTGGCTCGTTTGCTGTGAAAAGAGTGATTGACGACGTTGTTCATAACGCAATTAATGCCAGAGATCTGATTCCATACTTCCCCAGCTTTCCACAGGAAACTTGGATGGAAGATCAAAATGAATCTCACATCGACGCTCCAGTGATCGATTCACTAATTTATCCGAGTGATTCCGATCAGGTGGGGTTGGACAGTAGTCGTACACAGCCTCCAACGAGAAATTCTATTTCAAATTTTCGGCCTGAAAATTCAATGTTCGATAACTTGACCAAAAAAGTAGATTCGACGTTACCAACGGACGATAGTTCGGGAATTCTAGATGAGGACTTTACTTCAACAGCGTCTAGAATGAATCCTGCATCGTCGCAACAGGTTGAAGCGGTGATATCTCCTTCAAAGAATTCGAAAGACTCATGTACGTCGCCATCACTAAGAAATGATTCCGATTTTTTAAATCAAACCATGCCAAAGGAATCAAGCGATAAAATTTCCTTACCTTCGTCAAGTTCTCAGTACGAAAATTTGGAAGGGGAGATAGTGGCTAATCCCACTGAAAAAGTAAACAAAAATAAAAAATTAGTCAAAGGAAAATACGACTTACGACCGAAAAAAGCTAACCCACTTATCCGAGATGAAAAAGTAGTGGGAAAGTCGTAAAAAGAAACTAGAAAGAAATACGTCAAGAAAGAGTATCAAGTATTGATACAAGGGGGTGGGTGACGCAAGCGTTCCGATATCAACAAGTGATGGAACTAACCATCGATATCCGTGCGCATGCTCACTGACCCGACTGACCGTTAAATCGAGACAAGTTAATGCACGATCGACATCTTTTTTTTTGTGGAAATCAACGGCTCGTTTTTCGAAATGGCAGAGGAAAGGAAACCCGAGTTTATACTTATCGATGATATTGACGAGGAAAATTGGGATGGCTGCAACGAAGCGATGGAAGCCAAACCAGCATGAGCCCGCTCAGGGTCATACTAGTGTATTCCTAACTGAACACTCGAACCCGCGAGACACGCGTTCTGCCCTTGTGGGGGACATTGTATCGTTGGAAAAGAAGACGCAGTAATGGTCATAACAGATTAGACTGTGTGTGTGATTTTTGTTTGCATTCATTTATTTAAATTATGTTTTATATTTAATTTACATCTTTTTGCCTTTGTCGAGGCTAATTATAAGTCTAGTTAGCGCTCTTTTATTTTCTGTTGTGAATTTATTACCAGAATTAATTATGTTTTTTTTTGCAATTTCTTTTTGAATAAAAATGTAATGCGATGCTAAGAATTTCTTCGTATTCTGTTCAACAAGCTACGGTCTTGTTTGTTTGGTTTTGTTTTGTTTCAGTTCTTACTACTTGCGTTCCTATCGCGGTTGTCACCGCTGGGAGGGGACGTGTGGTGATCCGTACTTGCATCACCGTCGCGAGTAGTTGCTTTTAACAGTTTGTACTGTTTTGAGTGTTTCCCGCTATTCTCGTCGGATGGCGCCACAAGCGCAGTGTGCGTCGTTTTGATGAGGAGAGCGAGCGCGACTCACTCGTTTATCAACATTCACCGCAACAACATCTGTAAACCTTACCATGTCTGCTGCGTTGATATCTCGAACCGAGTCCTTTGTCACTTCCTACCATTGTTAGGAATTGATTCTTTCACTGGATTCAGCTAAGAATACCTGAATTTTAGTGAGTACTATTCACAATCAAGTGAGATTGTGATATTTTCATTCAAGTTTTTGCTTGGATTCGCCCATTGCGAATTCTGAGCGATCGAGCGGTTGAGTCCGCCATTTTTAACGATACTTTCGTTAAAGTTCTTTTCTTTTCAATCGCTTCATGCATGATTGCATGAATCGATTTTCGATTGATAACTTAACTGTGAGCTCAAGTACTTTCTTGAGTATTTGGGAATTTTCCCAAGCTTATATTTATAGGAAAATTCTTTTACTCATTTGTTTTGGGCCTGAGAAATCTGTGAGTAAGCCAGGTTTTTGCATCACAGCGTGTTCCACCCGGGAACAATCGAGGATATTCTACAGAACCATCTTTATTTTACTTTTTCCAATTACGTACGAGTCGTACGTATTCCCGATCGCGAAATTCGTTGAGCTGACGAATTTCTTCATCGTGTTGAAGTCGCCGACGCCCAAGACCGGACATCAACGCCATCTTTATTTCTAAAAAATTAACTGTATTTTCGTTTGTAGTTTTCTACAACCGAGTCGGTTGTACAATCGCAGCGTTTTCTCTTATTTATTTAATAAATATTTCGCGCGGCAATTTCCAAATTGAAGATTGTGTTTGCGAGTTTTATTTCGAATATTATAATTTTCCCTAGACGCACACCCGGAACACGACAAGGGTAATTTCTTGCAAATACCCCACAATTTCATTTTCCATGTATTAATTCCAATTTTCGTCATGCATGGATCCGGCCTCTAATTCCTCGTCGCCAAATGTTGTGCCTGTATGCATCCCATTCAAGTAAAGGCTTACTTGGGATGTTTTAACTTATGTAAATTTTATGTTCTTTTTTGTTCTTCAAAAAATGAGTAGAATTCAACTGGTTTTTATGACATGTCAAAAGCAGAATGAATGAACTTTTTTATTACAATTTTCCCATTGTCACCTTAGTAACACGTACCAATAATGAGTGACTTGTTACAATCGATTTTATACATCAAACTATTATTCAACCTCATTATTATTATAATTCATTAAATGGCGGGATACAACACCTAGGGTAAGTGTAATTCTTGTTGGGCATTTTCTGCAACGGGTTCGATGGAAGCTGCCCACGCAATAAAAACCGGTGAATTGGTATCTTTGAGCGAGCAAAATCTTATCGATTGCAGTTCAAAACAAGGTGAGTTTTGTTTATTTTAACCACAGCAGATTCGATAAGATTATTGTTTCATTTGAAGGCAATATGGGTTGTTCCGGTGGATGACCAAAGAAAGCTTTTGATTACGTAATAGCAAACAGAGGCATCGATACGGAACAATCGTATCCATATACAAAATAATTGAATCAAAATTTAAGAAATGCATATTTATCCATAATGGGACCTGCAAATTCGATGCCAACAATATCGGCACTAGAATTTTTAAATATTTATTTATTAAAAGTGGTGACGAAAAAGTTCTTCAACAAGCAGTTGTTTTCTTAGGACCCGTATCAGTTGCCATTCATGCAAATTCCAGAATTACAAGTCCGAAATTTATTATTATTAACTTTAATTATTGGGTGAATAATTAAAGTTATTACAGATTTGATATTTTTGACGATCCATCAAGTTGGAAAGATACGACTTTGGATCACGGGGTTCTCGTCGTGGGTTACGGAAGCGAAAAGGGCCGCGATTATTGGATAGTGAAAAACAGGTGATTAAACCATGTTTTTTAAAATTTGAATACTTATTAACATTTTTTAATTACTTTAGCTGGGGTACGTCTTGGGGAATGAATGGATATGCTTACATGTCTAGAAATAATCATAATCAATACGATATTGCGACAAGACCTATAGTTATCCAATCTAACAGATAACCACTCGATATTGGCCTTAAACATAAATTTTATTCTTTTTCTTGCAGTATAATCGATTAGCAAGTTTTTTATTGTCTGTTATCCATTTATAACTTTGAATGCAATTAAAATAACGTGGACGAAACTCGATTGTTTTATTCTTTTGTTTTGGTATAAAAAGTTACAAGTGTGACGCGTGGCAACCTTGGGGGAAGCCCCTCGCAGCAGCCAGATGTTCCTAATGCGTCACAAGGACGAGGGGGAAGTAAATGCTCACCATTTTATGTCAAAACAATAACAATCCTTTTAATTTTCAACATTCAGTCATAGGTAAATACATGCAAACAATATCAACTCTAATACTAACATTTTGTGTTGTCTATTGCTTGGAATAATTTAATCAAGGTATCATTACTTACAATCTCTGGAGAATCACTTAATATCAGCTGAAATCACAAAAATGTCTATTACCACTGGTTGGTCCTCTCTTCCTTTGCACTGGTTGATTGCTAGTCCTTGTCAGTTGTTCTCCATCTCTGAGTCCTTCCTTGGTTATCTCATCATGCCAAAAGTCATTGTCTGCACTGTAGGGTCCCACTGGGTTGTCCCATCCAGCCTCCAAGGCAGCGACTTCTCCGTGTTGTATCCCAAGCAAGACTGTCCCTCCTCAAGTGAAAAGCCTGATTCTGTCTGCTTTGTGACATTTAATCTCCATCCATATATGGTGGTCAAAACAGTTCTTTGGCCTGTTGATTCATTCTCCGGCTTTATTTTGAGAAGATGGCCCAACTCCAAGTCTATTCATAATTTAATCCTTTGGGGACTTTCCTGTCCCAAACCAACAAAAGTCACACAACTTTTCATGATTAGTTATAACTAAATGATCACTCATGGTTATGTACCATTTTGTTACCACACCACAGAACTAACAGAATAATTCACAATCATCAATTACTAGTTCTAACAATTTGTTGTAACTTTAAGCAATAAAATGTTATCACACAATACAATCAAATATCTAGTAATTAACATAACTCCTTATTTTAATACACTAAAACAACTCTTTATTTTAATACCATAAAATAATTCTCTATTTTTAATACAATAAAATAACCTTTTATTTAATACCATAAAATAACCCTTTGTTTAATCTTGCATCACCACACTCCTCCCCCCTAAGATGAGACATTATACCAACAATGTCTCATACTGTAAACATCTACAATATTTCCAAACCAGCAACTACATAACTTAGGTCAAAGTCAAATTTCAAAAAGGGAAACCAGAGACAAGAAAAAATTTAAATTAAGTCCAACTCATGTTTAAACAAGAAGGGGTTGCCCCCCTCAATATGGCCTGATATGCATAAATCAATCATCATTGAAAATATGTACGCCCATTAGCACGCAGGCCCACCCAAAAGCTGTGAAGAATATTAACTTTATAACTCTAGTTATTTATGAAATTTATTCACAATTCATTGAGTGTTTTCCCTTTTCTAACCTCCCAGGATTGGATGTTGATACTGTGCCATAGGTAATGGCAACCACATGTTGTTGGTCTCGATGTATAAGAGCCACTATCAAATACAACAGACTTGTTCCCAGTTGAGATTTTTAATGTTGGTTCTTCTAAACAAAAGTCTAATGATTTGCATGCCTGTGAAGTTCTACCAAGTAGACATAATTTGTCTGTATAGCATTTCTGAGCAGTCTGAAATTTTACTGTGTGGTTGAGGCGTGGTCTTTAACTGTAAGGATCTTGTAGAAACCTTTATGGACTGGAAGTCCACCTGTACTGCCCCTTCAAGGCACGAACTCCATGCCTTAATGTGGATCTCTGCCAATAATTCGCATGAGTAGCAACCAGTGATTTTCTCCAGTTCCAAGTTTGGGCAAACTCGGTTGGTCTGTATTCTCACTTTAAGTCTGGATGAGGCTATGTGTACCTCCAAAGGTGAGCTCTGCAATAATGTCGAATAGACATTACCTTTAGCATTGGCCATCAACAGGTGATTTGCTCTAACCAGCGGAATCCTATTTTCTTGCGATTGCACCAACTGGTGTAAATAGCTGGTTGTTCTTTG
>JAQFZU010000827.1:0-18604 GCA_034696185.1 Henia vesuviana | reverse complement strand
ATTTACAGCAAATAAAAATAACTAGTATTAAAAATAATATTTATGATTTATTTATGAAAAATGGTATTTGGAGTACTCCAATGGAGTACTCCATTTGGAGTATACTCCATATATTAGACACACCCCTTTAGTAATCACTGGTTTCTTTTTTAAATAGAAAAAAATAGATTGCCATTTGCAAGAGTCGATAAGTTAATTGTTCCATTAACGTTAGAATCCATTCCGTTCAAACTTAACCATTGGCTTACATGTGAGCTTCTCATTTTCAAATTTAATTTTAAAAACAATATTTTAAATATCAATAGCAATAAAGTAATATTCCAAATCAGCTATTTGTTATCTACTTATTATTTATTACAATTGCTAAAAACTATAATACGGTAAGAGCCTTTCAAGTGTAAAAAGATATTGAATGCATTATTGCATTGAATGGAAAAAAAAAATCGCAAAATATTGACCCTTCAGGCTTCAACCATTCATTGACTTTTGAAAGCAAATAACGCAACCAGACTTCGGTAATTTTAATTTTTTGACTAAAATATTTTAAAAATGCAAAAATTTCAAAATTACTATAGTTGTAATCCGGCTAATGTTTATGCCACCTATACTAATATAAACATCGCCCCTGATCTAATCGAATTAAACGATAAAAGCAATCACTTATTGCACCATTTGATGACATAAGCCGAAAGTGCGAAACACTTTGGTTCATCATCAGTCGCAGTTAGTAAGACAATGCAAAAATACAATATTATAAAAGTCTCGTCAGAAAATTCACGAACTTTTTATGAGTCATATTTGTATGGGCAAAGCGGCATTCACGCATCGACATTTTTCATTAGTGCACGAAATTTAATATTGCGTCTGCATATTCGCTTTCCTGTTCGACTTGCGTGCCCAAGTGGCGAGCGGTGCCGAGGTAGAGGAGGGAAGGGCACCAACCGCTTGGTTTTCGTTCAGATCGATGCTTGTGTTTGCCTTGATGTGGGCGGCACGAGAATTGCCGCGAACCGCATTCAAGCGCGCAAAATTTCGCAAAGAGTACGCTTTGAAGAATCGTCTCTTTACTGCCGACACGTTTACCTCATCCCTTAAGGTAAGAACTATTACGTTAATTACATAAATTTTATTTGTTACGGGAATTACGAATGTACAGTGGTGCAATTGATAAAGTTCCACAATGGGCAATTAGTAAAACTGATAGGACAACAAAGCGTATAAGCAAAGGATTAAAGATTAAGTTCGGCGCTCATTACGTTGCACTTAAAATGACCAGTCTACAAAACTACAAAATATAAAAATGTTTGCTTTCCAAATGCACTTTTATATATTATTTATCGTAATATTAATAATAGTAAATGTAAATAATGTATTTTGTTTTATTTTAAAAATTGTTTACGTCGAATTATTAAAATATTAAATTAAAATAAAATTATGGTAAAAAAATCAGAATAAAAATGTATTTATTGACATAGAATCTCAGTTTGTATGTTCGCAATAAATCGATATAGTGTGTCCATGTATGTATGTACACATGGGGTGCATTATTGGGAACCCAATCTGCTTTGAGTTTGCCGTCTCTCCTTTCAAAGAGCGCCGGCCAAGCGATTCCGGCAATTACTTATTCATTGCATATTAATTGAATTTTGCAGCAACAAATTAACATCAAGGGATGAGGTGCGCTTTGCGTAATGTAACCTCGCGATCAATGTTAATAGTAATTAGTTGAAAAATTACTTTCAAAAACAGGTTTTACGAATCTGCTATTCTCTTTACAGTTTTTGTGCGTCATCGATAAGAGGATTAATTACAAATAGTTTTAAAAATGCAGAATTTACAACGATTTCGAATAATTGGAAGTGCAGTTTTTGGTTTATCCCTCAGCGTATTGATCCTAATGCCGAAACGTCAAGATGAAATCCAAACTACTTTGAGGTAATGAAATATTCTTAACATCTGAAATATCCTAAAGATATAAAATCAAAACTCTTTTAAATATATTAAAATCGTTTCTACAAACAACGAAATTTGATTTGCGAACGGATTTTGTCAAAACAGAAATATTAATGAATAACGAGAATATGCTCTAAGCAATTTCTAAAACATGCAATAATTATAAATCTATATTAATATCACAGTTTGCAAAAAAGAATATGAAAATTAATATTCAAAACATGTCAATAGAAACAAGAAAATCGTTTTACGAAATGAGATGGTAAATTAGAAATTAAATTTTTGATTTTTAAATATTTATTTTAGTAATGGCTTAATGAAAGGACAATTTTATTTATTTCCAAATGCTTTAATGCTTTGGAAATATTTAATTTGGAAACTGACGATTTTGACAATTGAGAATTCCAGATTTTTTGCTTGCTTTGACGCCAACTCGTTACCATTCATCTCGGTCAATTGACATCAAAAGATGTTCTCCTCACCACCTTATTGTAATTGGAGTGGTCGGATGCAAACTTAAAAAAAATAAAATGTTAGGGTCTGCTTTTATTCTCGAGGGCTAGGGGTGATTGTGGTTTATATTCAATACAATTTTCAACAAGTTTGAATGACGAACTTGAAACCCCATTGCACGCTATGTAATTTAATGTCTTTTAAAATCAACTTCAACTCAATCCAACCCTAATGCGCCTACCTTTGAAATTTAACGTCATTTAAAATCGTCTCGACCTAAACCCCTATAGTCTTGCGTTATTGCATTGTAAATGTGTTAAAAACCTATTGCGAGTTTCATCAATAACTTTAGTAATTGCGTTTAGTGCATGCAAGAGAAAAATTAATCCTGCTCGTGTTTTTGAATTTAGTATTAAAACTTTACGTTACTTTCAAATTAGAAAATGTTCCCTCTCTCCCCATTATCCCTTTGCATGTCTCGCACCGCGTCTGGTAAGAAATTGAAGGCGGCAACACAAAGAGGAGGCGGCATGATTCAAGTCTTTTTTTTTCTTTAAAGGCAGAATTATATCTTTGCCAGTTTTCCTAAAGTTGGATATATTATATTCACAAAGAATGTAAATATTCGCAATTAAATAATAGTTCAGAATGCCCATGAATGGCAATGAAAAATTATTCAATTTTGTTAATCTATTGTCACGTCCTTACGTTACGATCAAGCCAATTGTAAAAAATAGCATAATTAAAAATATTAATTTCTTACAAGATTAAAGTATTTTTTTTATTTTTTGGTTTTAGAAATGACGAATACTTAGATAAACTCATGAATCTATTAATAATTACCCAACAACGTGAAGAAGAGACTATCAGAAAAAATACTTGGACTAAAAATCGCATAATTCATGAACGATTCAAGTGGCTTAAGCACAAGACTATTCCAAATCAGCTTTTAACTACAAATTTAAACAAAACAAAATCAACCGTAATGGTCTTCTTGCACATACCTCGAACATCTGGAAATGAAATTAAAAAATGCTTCAAACAGGTCGGGCGTAATTTCAGCCTTCTGTTGTTTCCGGATTTAAACGACCAGCAACGAGTGTTGTGGGATATGCCAAACCAATTAACCCGTGGTTATCGTGAAGGATTCGATGCTCATATGGGCACAAACTTATTCGGATTGTGTGACAATGTAAGAAGGCCTTGTTCTTATTTCACAGTTATGCGGCAACCTCTAGAGAGAGCAATTTCAAGTTACTTTCATTGTTTGCAATCCTTAAGTGATCCGCACTGCAGTGTTGTTAATGCGAACGAAATGGATCTTCGTTCATGGGTAATTTTCCAAGGAAGTATTTTCTTCAGAGCTTTACTTTTCAACAGTGGGCATTGTGATATTAAAGTTAATGTGACTTCATTAACATTCAATCTATTGAACCCGAAAAATATTCCGTGTTGGTTGAAACATAAGATTTGGTTTGATTCACTATCGGATGACGACCAAAACTTACTTTTAGATTATGCTGTTGATCATATAGAAATATGGTTTAGTTCAGTTGGTATTTCAGAAGATTTAATTTCAACTTTTTATGTACTGGATAGAGTATATTCCTTACCTTTTATCAAGTGCTTTAATTTTAATGCAAGACACTACGAAAATTGGAAAACTGGAGTTGAAGAGAACACAGCACAACTAAATGATAATGACATTTTAAAAGATTTTATTGAATTAGAATATGATTACAGTGTACAGAAAGCACTTTATGCTGATTACATACTTTATAAAAAAGTAAGTGACATTTTCAGAATGCAAAAACAAATACTTTTCAATAAAATAAAATAAAAGATATTATTATTGAATTGGTTTATATCTCATAGTTTGGATTTCTTGGGAAAAATTTAAATACTTTTCTAAAAATGCTACAGAGGTTTTACAGCGCAACATTATAGATAAAATAATTTTTAATTTTAATAAATTTATTGCCAGATTTACATATAACTATGGGCATGACTATAGTGCAATGAGCCTCTGTAAAAACAGTCAAGTATATGGTACACAATATTTAAATTTCTTGTAACTTGCTGTATTTCTTACTTTAAATTAAACAGAATTTGGTATCAAAGTAAATAAATTTGATAATTAAACAAATAATTTGATTTCCTTGAATTTGCTAATTATTTCTGAATAATTTAAAATAAAGTTCAACTATTAAGTTATCTATTTTATTTATAATTTTAGTTAATCTCGATTATTAATAATTACTGTTACCTGTAATTAACATTTTTATTTAGCTTAACCAAATTAATTTTGTTAAATTAAATGTGCAACATGATTGGGTCTACTATAGCCATAAAGAACTATAGTTTGGTTATTAAAGATTAGTGCTTTAATTTCTTTTATTTTATTGTTTGTTATGTGTTGGGATAATGCTAATACATGATTGCCTCAATCAAACTGTTTTTACAGTGTGGTCAAATACAGTTTAAGGCAAATTAAAAAATTGATTTTGGGGATCATAATCAAATTCATTAAAACAAACTTAAGATGCTTGACTTTGGATATTATGGTGATAAAATAACAATGAAGTATAATACATATCAATTCTTTGTCACTTCTAAACAGAATTCCCATCAAGTGTTGGTTTGGCTTTAGAAATTTTGAAATCCTTTACAAAATTTGGATTGATATGTTAAAATTACAAATATACAATATTATTAAAAATTTGATAAATTTTAACAAAAGTTCTATCAGAGAAGAATCTAAAACATAAACTAAAAATAATAAATTTGATTGCAGGACAATTTTTAAAAGTATTTCTGTAAATCATTTCTAAAAATAACCAGGCAAGTAGGAATTGAGTACTTACTTAAATAATACATAGACATTGACAAAAAATTCAGACATGTGGTATTTTCACATTAAATGGAATTTATAACATTATAATCCATTAATAATTAAATTTTATGCAAAAACATTCAATTAAAGTTTGAAATACACTAAAACTATTTTGATGATAAATTAATCTATTTTTTAATAATCTTTATATTCTTAAGGTAATTGTTATTAGAATAATAATTTAATTATTATTATCTCAATAGACTTTTACAAAAGCAATAAGCAAATGTGAAATACATTGTGTTGCTTGAGTCAGAAATGGCTTATTACGTAAATGTAGTTCTTTTAAAAATTGCTTTTAAAGAAAAAAATCAACTGCTCATACAAAATTTATCTTCTGATGTTTTTACAAAAATATCATTCAACAAAATATAGCTGTATTTTCTCTCTTGAATATATCAATTGACAAACTAACCAACAAGTGTGAGAGTGTTTGTGTTTATAATTAATTTATTATTCCACCACCACCAGAGGGAAAAGAAGCCGGAAGAGAGATGAGCGAGTGTGAATAAGAGGAAGGCCCGAAAAAGGACAGATCGATACGAGACACAGAGGAAGGAGCATTGTTATTAGTTATTAGTTCATTATTGTTATGATTATTTAAATGTAGTTAGTAGCATTAAAGTAGTTCATTGTTCTTAAACAATTGACTTGTCATTGAGAAGGAGAAGAGAAAGAAGAAGACGAAATATCAAAGAGGCGAGGAACGAGTAAGAGCGTGTTTTGGTAGGAAAACGATCCATCCACAACAAGTTCATAATAACAAATTAAATTAAATTAAAATGATAATTACACTATTCAGATCAATTAATTTTCAACTGATCTAATCATCATAATATAAAACATGAGTTTATTATATAGCCATGTAATGGGAAAGCTGGCAAATCCAATAAAAGATAAAACACTCATACCCAAAGCAAGCCCAAAACTATTACCAATATGAGAAAAAAGAGCTATCAGCGTATAATCCTTAACTTCGTGTATGTGTTCTACCAAATTAGAAGTCATAACCAATCCAATTACAAATGAGCTACTTGAAGGCTGAACTAATGAATAAGTATTGAAAAAATAAATAGACTCCATACATGGTCGAATGCAGAAACAAGATTTTGTTATGTTTGATGACAGAGCTATATACGTTTTGAGACTTTTCTTGGCCATATAAGATGATACGCATGATGTAAGATTGTCAACTATATCGCTTAAAAACGGCAAGCTGAAAAGATTTTTTAGTTCATTAAATATATTGCAAAAAATTTATAATTTGATATTGTATTACTTGCATAATTCAGCTTTCCTGAGTTGTTCAATAAAGCATCTTGTGCGACACTTTTTAAACTCAGAATATTCAATACAGGGTTTAACTGGAATATTCAGTCGATGAAACTGGAAAAATAAATATTGAAAAAACAATCTTAATATAAATTATGCCAGAAATGAAAAAGGTTAATCTTATTTTTTTAAAACAAAACATAGCCGAAACATTGCAGACTGATAAATGAATTATTTTTGTTTTAAGTTGCATGATTATTCAAATACAGTATCTGGTTTGCTTGAATCATTCACTCTATTTTTTCCAAAATTGCCCAACTATTGTCTTGAAGTGTATAAACAATCAAGCTTTTTCAATAAAACCAGCTTAACTGAAGTTTTTTATTAAGCAAATGTAAACTTACAGAAGTTATCCGCATATCAGTTATTGTTGAGGAGTGGACTCCTGCAGAAATTTCAGTTAATTGATTATATCTCTCAAAGCCTGAAGAATTAGAATCACTAACAAAAACCTAAGTAAAATAATACGTCAAAATACATTTTTATAAACGTCTCCTACTTAACCGACAACACTTACTTGAAATTTACCATTTGGACATTCATAAACTGGCAGCATCCCCCCTGTTAGAAATGGTACCGGATAAATTGAAAGGAAACCTTTATACTCTACTTGTGCTACAACAATACATTTATAAACATTAGTATTTAAAACAATACATATCAGGACATCTGTATAAGATTTTTCTCATATAAAATTATAACCTAAATTTATAAATAAAAAATAGGCATTGAAATACAGTCAGGAACAGAAAAAAACTTTCTTGAACTAATTATCTATGATGCCAACATAAATAAAAAAAATACTTACCTTTTATTCAAATTTTATTCCAATATATAAAATGTTAAATCAATGTAACATAAATAATAAATTTCAAGTTTTGTTTTATAATGCGATTATTAAATTTAAAAACATTATTGCAGATAAAGTTATGTGATATTACATTTAAAATAATAAAAATGTTTTGCAACACATAAAAAGAAAGAAAGTAATTAAATTCTACTAACAGAATTTGTAGTGTAGGCAGGTGCCTAAATGAGTTGGTATATTAGTTTCATTTGCTTGAGTAAGTTCCAAACCAGTTTGTGCCTAATAAAAGAAATTATTATACTGTTTGATATTTAAATGAAAGACCAGACCTTAAATATAGGTAAGAATTTTACTGCAGATATCAATTTTGAAACTTTCCACAAATATTTTAATGTTAAGTTATTCTTCATTGTCATAAATAAATCCAGTAATCCTAAATCACACCAGTTACTATTATTTATCATTGATTGTTTTTCCTTAATAAATGCTTTTTTTAATTTTGAAATTTTATTATTCTCTCCACATATCGTAAATGATGGAAATGTTATTTGACTTTGATATTCTAATTCTACAACATTTCTAGTAGGAAGGCTAAAATAATATATTGAACGTTGTTGAATCATAAAAGTTGCTAAAGCAAAACATGCAAGCACTGTTATGAGCCATAAATATTTAATGGTACAATTTTTTGCTTTTTGAGTAGATTGTTCTTGTTTGTATTTGCTATAAATCCTAGAGACATATATTTCTATTCTGCTGCACTTGTTTATTTTATTTTGTCGAATTAGTCTGAAAATAACACTTTGTAGAATGCTAATAATAGATAGCGTTGATAAACCCATAAATAAACTTAAGATTCCACCAATGTCTGATAGTAAACTTGTTTCATCATAGGCTAAACGTTGTATTAAAGAGACTTCCAGGAGGTTAAGTGAAATAATTACAAATGTGTCATTTGGATTAATTTCATGGATGATTGGTTCAACCATAAATAAAAATTGATTACAAGTTCGCTTACATTGACAGTCACCATATACATTAGGTATCAGAATTGATCTCAGAATATGTTGAAAACTATTTCTAGCACTGGTTGTATTTTGGGCATTACAAGAAGAAATATTGAAATTGTTATCCAAAAATGAAAATCTGTAGAAAATTTTAATATTAAACTAATGCATGTTTTATACACTTGTATTAAATTTTTTTACAAGATTGTAATTAAATACACAGAAGACTTGGTTTTTTACCTGCATGTGATTTTGTCTAAGATTTTTTTATTTAAGCAAGTCCTGTAACATTTATTAAATTCTTCAGGATTAGTACAAGGACTGCTGGGTGTACTACCAAACTGATACTGGAAAAAACAAAAACAATGTTTTAATTTCTCATAAAATCTAAACTTAATAAATTTTTAACTTTGCAAAAGCTTATTTTGTAATGATATGAGCAAAATCTAAGTAAAAGGAAATATATTTTACGTAATTAAAAATAATCATCTTAGTTTAACAATTATGGAATTTGCAACTTATATCTTATACACTTATAACTTATAAACTTTATTATTTGACAGACAAAACTATAGTCAAATGAAAATTCTCACCAGATTATACAACACATTAAGTTAAACCTTTTATATTTTTTTCATTTTCTGAAATTAATAGCACTTACTTTTCTGAAACCAACTTTGACATCACTTTGCATTCCACTTAATACAGGAAGGAGAATAGCAAAATCAATTTTGTCTTTAAGGCCAGCCTATAATAGGAATTTTAAAATTAAATTGAGTTTTAAAATAATTAATAGTAGTATAAAAAAACATCTTGAATGTATAATTTACTATTGCAATTGATGGGTTGCAGCCCCTTCCTTTCTTTAGCTTTACATAAGCTTTCAAGTTTAGTTCATTTCCAACCAATGTTTCTATTTAATGTATATAAATTATTAGCAATCATTAAGTCAATAATATAATAAAATATTTAACTTTTTATACGTGGAGTAGTGCACTGACCAAACATTGTCTTCGACAATGATATTTCTAAGTCATCCGATGTAAGTAGCTATATCAATATTTATACAATCGTTAGCAATCGTAAACAAATATAACAATATGTAAAAATAAGTATTTACTTCAGTAAATGTAATCTCTTTTATAGTGTTTGATTGATTTTCAAACTGCCACATTTTGCCATAATCGATGTCATTCTCTTCCTTTTCCAATACGCTTAGGTAAGGTAAAGCGCACATGAGATGATTGTCTTCCGTGTCGTCTCGCGTTAGCTCATATATATAGTCATTATCAGGCGAACATACTTGAAGGATTGGAAAGTCGAGAGATTGTATATATTCAATACGAATATCAACTGCAGTTGGAAATGTGAAATAATATTGAACTCTATCACTTATTTGGTAACCGGATATTAAAACACAAGAAGTTATTATACAAAACCATATCATGCGGAAAATAATGGAACGAGAACCATTAGTGAGTTCTTCGTATTCTATTGGCATTTTATAATCGAAAGTTTGCAGATTTCTTACTGTTTTACGAATTGTGCAAAAAAGCTTGCGATCAATCCATATAAATGCCATTTGGAGAAACTGAACAGGAGATTATTTAGCTTTTTTCGGTAAACCACTTTTCATATATGATTGTCACGTATCAGTGAAAATAGTTTTTTCTTGGAAAGTTCACTCGATTTAAAGAGCAAATAAGATTGTATTGAAATATCATTTAAAAAGTAAAGTAATTCTTATACGAATGCTTGTTAAAGGTGTATCTGATAAAACTGTAATTATTGTATCTCTCCTATTTTCATCTTAACTAAATTATATTTTTTGCTACAATTCAATAATAATATTTATCTTAAAATGTCAAATTTTATCTGTGAAACTATTATAATTAATTTCTCAGCAGACATAAAATTTAATAAGTTGTTTTTAAACATACATTAACTAGAAAACCTTTATTGTACTTCACGCAAACTAGTGCTTAATGTTCAACCATGCATTATTTTTATAATTAACAAAAAACACATGATCACAAATTTTTTTTTTAATCTATTATACAGCTTAAGTGATATGGAACGCCGTTTGTCCCGATATTTTCATGTTAATTTTTTTAATTAAAATATCAGGACAGAGGGCGTTTCATATCAAACATGTGGAATGTTCACATTAAATGAAATTTATAACATTATAATCCATTAATGACTAAATTTTATGCAAAAACATTCAGTTAAAGTTTGAAATACACTAAAACTATTTTGATGATAAATTAATCTATTTTTTTATAATATTTATATTCTTATGGTAATTGTTATTAGAATAATAATTTAATTATTATTACCTCAACAGACTATTACAAGAACAATGAGCAAATGTGAAATACATTGTGTTGCTTGAGTTAAAAATGGCCTATTATGTAAGTGAAGTTTTTTTAAAAATTGCTTTTAAAGAAAAAAATCAACTTCTTATACAAATTTATCTTCTGATGCTTTTATAAAAGTATCATTCAATAAAATATAGCTGTATTTTCTCTTTTGATAAACTAACCAACAAGTTCATAATAGCAAATTAAATTAAATTAAAAAAGTAATTTACATTATTCAGATCAATTAATTTTTAACTGATCTAATCATCATAATATAAAACATGAGTTTATTATATAGCCATGTAATGGGAAAACTGGCAAATCCAATAAAAGTTAAAAAACTCATACCCAAAGCAAGCCCAAAACTATTACCTACATGAGAAACAAGAGCTATCAGCGTATAATCCCTAACTTCGTATATGTGTTCTACCAAATTAGAAGTCATAAGAAATCCAATTATAAATGAGCTACCTGGAGGCTGAACTAATGAATAAGTATTGATAAAATAAATAGACTCCATACATGGTCGAATGCAGAAACAAGATTTTGTTATGTTTGATGACAGAGTTATATACGTTTTGAGACTTTTCTTGGCCATATAAGATGATATGCATGATGTAAGATTGTCAACTATGTCACTTAAAAACGGCAAGCTGAAAAGATTTTTTAATACATTATATATATTGCAAAAAAATTATAATTTGATATTGTATTACTTGCATAATTCAGCTTTCCTGAGTTGTTCAATAAAGCATCTTGCGCGACACTTTTTAAACTCAGAATATTCAATACAGGGCTTAACTGGGATATTCAGTCGATGAAACTGGAAAAATAAATATTGAATAAACAAACTTAATATAAATTATGCCAGAAATGAGAAAGGTTAATTTTATTTTTTAAAACAAAACATAGCCAAAACATTGCAAATTGATAAATGAATTATCTTTGTTTTAAGTTGCTTGGTTATTCAAATACAGTATCTGGTTTGATTGAATCATTCACTCTATATTTTTCAAAATTGCTAAACTATTGTCTTGAAGTGTATAAACAATCAAGCTTTATCAATAAAACCAGTTTAACTGAAGTTTTTTATTAAGCAAATGTAAACTTACAGAAGTTACCCGCATATCAGTTATTGTTGAGGAGTGGACTCCTGCAGAAATTTCAGTTAATTGATTATACCTCTCAAAGCCTGAAGAATTAGAATCACTAACAAAAACCTAAGTAAAATAATACGTCAAAATACACTTTTATAAACCTCTCCTATTTAACCAAAAACACTTACTCGAAATTTACCATTTGGACATTCATAAACTGGGAGCATCCCATCTGTTAGAAATGGTACCGGATAAATTGAAAGAAAACCTTTATACTCTACTTGTGCTACAACAATACATTTATAAGCATTAGTATTTAAAACATATCAGGACATCTGTATAAGATTTTTCTCATATAAAATTATAGCCTAAATTTATAAATAAAAAATAGTCATTGATATAAAGTCAGGAACAGAAAAAAACTTTCTTGAACTAATTATCTATGATGCCAACATAAATAAAAAAAATACTTACCTTATAATCAAATTTTATTCCAATATATAAAATTTAAAAACATTATTGCAGATAAAGTTATGTGATATTACATTTAAAATAATAAAAATGGTTTGCAACACATAAAAAGAAAGAAAGTAATTAGATTCTACTAACAGAATTTGTAGTGTAGGCAGTTGCCTAAATGAGTTGGTATATTAGTTTCATTTGCTTGAGTAAGTTCCAAACCAGTTTTTGCCTAATAAAAGAAATTATTATATTGTTTGATATTTATATGAAAGACCAGACCTTAAATATAGGTAAGAGTGTTACTGCAGATATCAATCTTGAAACTTTCCACAAATATTTTAATGTTAAGTTATCCTTCATTGTCATAAATAAATCCAGTAATCCTAAATCACACCAGTTACTATTATTCATCATTGATTGCTTTTCCTTAATAAATGCTTTCTTTAATTTTGAAATCATCTTATTCTCTCCACAAATTGTAAATGATGGAAATGTTATTTGACTTTGATATTCTAATTCTACAACATTTCTAGTAGGAAGGCTAAAATAATATGTTGAACGTTGTTGAATCATAAAAGTTGCTAAAGCAAAACATGCAAGCACTGTTATGAGCCATAAATATTTAATGGTACAATTTTTTGCTTGTTCTTGTTTGTATTTGCTATAAATCCTAGAGACATATATTTCTATTCTGCTGCACTTGTTTATTTTATTTTTTCGAATTAGTCTGAAAATGACACTTTGTAAAATGCTAATAATAGATAGCAATGATAAACCCATAAATAAACCTAAGATTCCACCAATGTCTGATCGTAAACTTGTTCCATCATAGGCTAAACGTTGTATTAAAGAGACTTCCAGGAGGTTAAGTGAAAAAATTACAAATGTGTCATTTGGATTAATTTCATGGATGATTGGTTCAATCATAAATAATAATTGATTACAAGTTCTCTTACATTGACAGTCACCATATACATTAGGTATCAGAATTGATCTCAGAATATGTTGAAAACTATTTCTAGCACTGGTTGTATTTTGGGCATTACAAGAAGAAATATTGAAATTGTTATCCAAAAATGAAAATCTATAGAAAATTTTAATATTAAACTAATGCATGTTTTATACACTTATATTATAATTTTTTACAGGATTGTACTTAACCACACAGAAGACTTGATTTTTTTACCTGCATGTGATTTTGTTTAAGATTTTTTTATTTAAGCAAGTCCTGTAACATTTATTAAATTCTTCAGGATTAGTACAAGGATTACTAGGTGTACTACCAAACTGATACTGGAAAAAACAAAAACAATATTTTAATTTCTTATAAAATCTAAACTTAATAAATTTTTAACTTGGCAAAAACTTATTTTGTAATGATATGAGCAAAATCTAAGTAAAAGGAAATATATTTTACATAATTAAAAATAATCATCTTAATTTAACAATTATGGAATTTGCAACATATCTTTTAAACTTATAACTTATAAACTTTATTATTTGACAGACAAAATTAAAGTCATATGAAAATTCTCACCAGATTATACAACACATTAAGTTAAACCTTTTATATTTTTTGCATTTTCTGAAATTAATAACACTTACTTTTCTGAAACCAACTTTGACATCACTTTGCATTCCACTTAATACAGGAAGGAGAATAGCAAAATCAATTTTGTCTTTAAGGCCAGCCTATAATAGGAATTTTAAAATTAAATTGAGTTTTAAAATAATTAATAGTAGTATAAAAAAACATCTTGAATGTATAATTTACTATTGCAATTGATGGGTTGCAGCCCCTTCCTTTCTTTAGCTTTACATAAGCTTTCAAGTTTAGTTCTTTTCCAACCAATGTTTCTATTTAATATATATAAATTATTATCAATCATTAAGTCGATAATATAATAAAATATTTAACTTTTTATACGTGGAGTAGTGCACTGACCAAACATTGTCTTCGACAATAATATTTCTAAGTCATCCGGTTTAAGTAGCTATATCAATATTTATACAATCGTTAGTAATCGTAAACAAATATAACAATAAGGACTTAGCGAAAACTTGGTACTAAGGTTAGAACTTACCAAGTTACCAAGTTTTTAAAAACTTCGTTTTTGAGAGTTCAACTTCGTCATCAAACAGACGAAGTTATTGACTTAACTTCGCAGTCACAACTTGGTACGCAAAGTGATGACGCACATGCGCAATCACCCTTGTGTATATGTCAATTGTTTAAATTTTGTAACTTTGTTGCTTTGTTCTTGGATTGTTTGTTGCAAACTAAAAACGAAGTTCAAATGCTAACAAACCAAGTGCAAACAAACCAAGTTTGCTGAAAAAGATAGTTAGTTGGCAACTTGGTACCAAGTTTTCGCTAAGTCCCTAATATGTAAAAATAAATATTCACTTCAGTAAATGTAATCTCTTTTACAGTGTTTGATTGATTTCCAAACTGCCATATTTTGTCATAATCGATGTCATTCTCATCCTTTTCCCATACGCTTACGTAAGGTAAAGCGCACATGAGAGGATTTTCCTCCGTGTCGTCTCGCGTTAGCTCATAAATATAATCATTATCAGGCGAACATATTTGAAGGATTGGAAAGTCGAAAGATTGCATATATTCAATACGAATATCAACTGCAGTTGGAAATGTGAAATAATAATTAACTCTATCACTTATTTGGTAACCGGATATTAAAACACAGAAAGTTATTATACAAAACCATAACATGCGGAAAATAATGGAACGAGAACCATTAGTGACTTCTTCGTATTCTATTGGCATTTTATAATCGAAAGTTTGCAGATTTTTTACTGTTTTACGAATTGTGCAAAAAAGCTTGCGATCAATCCACATAAATGCCATTTGGAGAAACTGAAAAGGAGAATATTTAGCTTTTTTCGGTAAACCACTTTTCATATATGATTGTCATGTATCAGTGAAAATAGTTTTTTCTTGGACAGTCCACTCAATTTAAAGAGCAAATAAGATTGTATTGAAATATCATTTTGAAAGTAAAGTAATTCTTATAAGAATGCTTGTGAAAGGTATATCTGACAAACTGCAATTATAGTGTATCTCCTATTTGTATCTTAACTAAGTTATCTTTTTTGCTACAGATAAAATGTCAAATTTTATGTGTGAAACTATTACAGTTAATTTCTCAGCAGACATAAAATTTAATAAGGTGCTTTTAACGTTGAAAACATTTATTGTACTCCACGCAAACTAGTGCTTAACGTTCAACCATGCATTATTTTTGTAAATAACAAAAAAACACGTCTATGATCATAAAATTTTATTTTTAATCTTTTATACAGTTTAAGTGCAGCATTAAAAAATTAATATACATCTCACAGTCAGTTGGAAAATAAGGTTCTATTTTAAAACAAGTTGAAAATAAAGTAATAAAATTTTAGGTACAATTTTTTTAGTCATTATTTTAAAAAAAAATCATCTCTTTATGATAAAATATTGTCGTGATAATTTTAAATACAATATTTTACTCATTACCTTAAAAAAATTGCGTCTTGATGATAGAATAATGCCAACTTTCATTTCACTTTAATGCTTTTGATGCACTAAAAGTGTTCTTATAATAAATAGCATTAAAAGTTTCTGTATCATGTTTTTAGCCATCAGAACTTGCATTGTGAAAGTTATTTTGCCCATAACATTTTGAATAATTGCTATTATTTAACAGCAACAATAAATGTGCATTTTCATGGAGCAGTAGATGCAACCCGCTTAGCAAAAAATGAAAAAACTGCTTAACTTACCATACCAGCTTCACCATTTACATGATTTTTGAAGCTGAAACAAAAAGCTGGAAATCACATTTTCCATGCTTTCGCCTGCACCTATTCGTACCAACTTTCATTACCAGCCCACTTAAGCTGGTAAAATTTCAAAAGCGGGAAAAAATGCACGTTTAGATATAAATTAGAAAATTAAAAAATTAAAAAACATTTCTTGAATTTTTCAGAAAAACCTGCAAAGCCAAATATTGTTTAAGGCTTAAATCTTTAACTTCAATTTTATTTATTAAAACTTTAATTATATTGTTTATTTCTTTAGATTTTAGCAATTTTTGTATTAGGTTGTTTAAGCCTTTTTTCTACTCTAGAACATCTGACTAGTTCTGTAGTTTACTAGCTTGGTAATGCAATATTATTTGCATTTGATCGGTTCGTCATGGATGGTTGTGATTTACATTTCAAAGTCTGGAAAAAGACCGATTTCAATGCCAGGTAAAACAAAAATGTCCTTAAATTCAGCGCAAAGTCTCTTGGCGGGCGAAAAAACAAGTAGTTGGCGGAAATTCAAAATCGCAAATTTGTATAGTGGTTTTTTAATGTAGAAATTGGTTTTTGCTATTTTTCTTGCAACCATGATTTGGTTGCACCATGTAAGAGATAAAAGAGGAAACAAACACTGTAGAATGACTAGTGTTTTATTCCATGAAAGTTTACAATGGGTTCCAAAAGAACATATAAGTGTTAGGAGATTACACTTGGGGGAGGAAAGAGGGGTTTGGCATGGCTATGAGCATGCATGTTACAGATTGCAGTTTAGATTAACAAATCTTCTTTACATCATTAAATTTATAGCATTAAACCAACTAGAGAAAAAAAATAAAGTTTCTTTATAAAGATCCAGAACCCAAATAACACTCTATTGTTGACTCAATGTTGCACATGTTAAAGGATTGTTTTAATGTTGTATGTTAAAATATCATTTATTTTAATATTGCGAGAATATTACTAAAAGGAAAATGCCATAACATTACTTTACAATATTATATTAACAGAATATTCTGATTTAATAAACCAACAAGGAGGTCCGTAGTACTTCCTTGTTAGTTCATTAGTTGGCCCAATCACTATTATTGGTTTATTTTGTTAAAAAATTATTTTAGCAGTTCAGATTTTTTACTTACCCTGCCCTATGTCGGTTTACAATATACAAATGCTATTAGTAATTTTAAAATTTAGATTGATCCTGCTATCTTTCCAAGAACTGTTGTCATATTTCAATGCATTTTCAATATAGATTTTACTTTTACGTAAAATTAAACTTGCTTCGTATTATAAAAAATACATTTTGTATATATCCAACAAATGATAAAACACTTAACCCCAAAGCGAGGCCACAACTGTTGCCAATATCACACAAATAAGAAATGAAAGTATAATCTCTGATTTCAATTATATGTTCTACTAAATTAGTTTGCATTAAAAACCAAATAAGAAAAGGAAAATTAGTCTGATGCATATGAATGTAAGAGTTTATAATGAATACAGTTTCTTCACAATTGCGAAGACATGGACATGATTTCATTAGGTTTGTAAAAATCATCTCGAAAGTTTTCAGACTTTGTTTGGCAGTTGCAACTGATTTGCAGGGTAAAAGAGTAGTTATATTTTCCAGGAAAGGTAATCTAAAATATGTTAGCATAATCTATAGAGAAATTTAAAATATTTAATAAATATCTAGTTCATACTTGCATAATTTGGCTTTCTGAATTTCTTTAATTAAACAATTCCTCTTGCATTTTTTCTGTGTATCTATATGAATGCATGGATTTGTTTTAATATTTAATCGATGAAACTGAGTGATAATACATGATAAGTACATTCTCAATATAACAAGAACACAAATGTTTGCTCATACCATACGAAATGTAATGTCATTAACTGTTGACGAATGAGCAGGAGTTGGTAAATTACTTACAAGATCATACATTTCGAAACCTTCAGAATTGAAATCACTGATAAATATCTGTAAAGTTATCAAAGTACATTATTAATCTTGCTAATTTTAAAACTAAAATATTGTTTTAATTTTTTCCTACTGAACTGACGCACTTTAACCTACAGTTGGTTGGCACATCTCACTCTCTTTTAAGTAAACTATAGGTCTCACTCTTTACTAATACATGTCATTTTTCGGCTTACTATCCGAAGGACATTAAAATACGTGTGAGAGTATAATTAATTCAAAACTATAGCAAATGTGTTTTTTAAAGAAAATTTCAGTGGTTTCAATAATTAAATTTTAACGAACTTAAATAGCAACAAGTTTCTTTAAAAATGTTTTTTTAATGTTAAAATTTACTATTTATTCATTTTAATGACCCTCGACATATTTGAGTTGGTTATTCAAAATTCCACTTACTTTATAAGGAGTCTGGGCACATCTATGAAAGGGTAATTCTTCAAACTGAATAAAT
>JAQFZU010000826.1:0-18611 GCA_034696185.1 Henia vesuviana | reverse complement strand
AGCAATTGGATGGGTCCATAGTTCCTCCTTGTGAGAGTACAGTATGATCTCTTAGAGATACTCAAATTCGAGGACGAGAACAAGAGAACAAGTTCAATTATACCTCAAGAAGAGGAACTTTTAAATTCAAAAATTAAAGCAGAAAACAAAAAAAAATTGATTTAAATTTTAAGCTTTAAGACAGAACGCCATCTCTTGAGAACTAAAATAAGTTTTAGATTCATTTGATATTTTTTTCACTGTATGGTTTCGAGTTTTAACACTAGATGTCGAAGTCCTGATTGAGATTTGACAAGACTGAAATATTAATAAACAAAAACAATTTGAAGTTGTTACACTTAAATTGCAATTTTTTTCCCTGTCTATATCCATTACTGGATCAAACTAAGACATATTTTTTTACAGCTATAATTTAATTTTGCCACTTTTTTTTATTGTTTTTTTGAAGTGGTAACTGAAGTTTTTTGAAGTGGTAGTGGTAACTTTGCTTTTCTTATTTACAGCATTACAATTGATCTGGGGCTGCATTTATAAATCAACTTAAGTAAAAAAAATTTACTTGTGAAAGTTTTTAGGCAAACTTTGTATTCACAAAAATTTTTGTAACTTATTTTGGTTTTAACTTTATGAAAATTCTTAAGTAGTTTTCAGAGGTTACCTAAGATTAATTTTTTCAATGCAGCACTTGAAAATATAATGTCAACTTATTGGTAATGGTCACCATAATTGCATTTCTTAGAATCAAGAAATTTTCTTCACATCTTAATGGTGGCTAACATCTCATAGTCATGCATTTAATGTCATTTGTTATTATTAACTATTTGGAAAAACTAAATTTTTCCTGCTACTGTAAAAAAATGAAAAGTTAAATTATATTGAGTATAAAGTTAGAAAAACATTTAGTTCTCATTCCAGTGATTGTAATATTTGTTGTAGCTAATTTAAATAATTTTAATTAAATTTCGAGCACGAAATAAGTCTTTTTCAATGTAATTATACATTACAATTTCATGAAGTTATTAACATTAAGAATTATTAATTTGTTTTTAACTTGAGATCAATTTTATCTTTCTATTATTGTAATGAGAAAGCGAAGGTTTAGTTTGCACACAATTGTTTAAATTTATCTTCAGATCAATTTTATTCATAAATTTAAGAACGGGATAAGATTTTTTTTTATGAATTCAAATAAGGCAGATTTTAAAATTTACTTATGTGCTTCATAAGTTTTTACTTAAGAATTTACTTAATGCAAATTTTAAGCAAAGATTTATGAATGCCATCCTTGATCGTTTTCTCCTCTGAGTTTAATCTTGTACTTTATGTCAATAATTCGAAGTATAAAAATGTTTTTCGAATCACTAACTTGCATTTAAAAACACTTTTATTATTGTTAGCTCAGTGTTGTGTTAGTGCAGTGTTGTGTTAGTTCTTGAGTGCATAATTGTTACATAAGCATTAATTTCATGTAATGTTGTTAAAAATTGCTCGGTCTTAATCAGTCGCAATGGTTAAGACCGGATACATACAATTGCACACTCTTAACACACGTAACACAAGTATAACACTTACAAAAATCCATTTAAGTGTCTTAACACAGCACTGATCAATGTGTTATATCATGTTTTCTAATACTGCACTGCTAACAATTGTAACACTTGTGTTTCTGTGCTATTGTTTTTCTTTTACAAATTGTATTCTTGAGCTCATTGGGAATGTACAGATTCAATTAATACAGAAGTCTACATTCTTGTGATGATACTTAAAGACCAGGTATGGCATTCTATCATAAAACAATTTATATCGCAAGTAAGAATTCACATTTATAAAATTTACCATTTTTAATTCAGATTTGCTAATTTTTTAGATTTATTTTTAAATTTTTTACTGAGGATGCTTTTTTCATATTTCCTCAGGTCCATTGGTATGGTTGTATTGTAATTAGATATTTAAAAAAATGTATTGGATTTACATCTCCATAGGAGTAAATAACGATGCATCACTAGTGTGCAAAATCAGACTATTTACGAATGTGCTGTATATGTTTAGATGTTACAGTGTGAACATGTAAAAAGTAACCTATAGGTTACATGAATATAAAACAAGTTAGATGTTACAAACAGTTTATTAGATAGCTAAGGTAGGTAGTTTCACTGGGAACTACACTCCAAGAAATGAGGGGTGTAACAGGATGTATTGAATGGAAATTTAAAAGCTGTATGCTTTGCTTATGCTATGAGACAAATATTTCTTAAAGTGATAGACAGCTTTCGTGTTTTGTTTAGAGATGGCACTAGGTTAGTGGGTCCATGAATGCAGACTTATAGTCTAATGTCATTCTAAAGTAATAACCACAGATCCTCTGGTATAATATACATAAACATAAGCCAATCAGAGACTATTTGTTATACTATGGTTACATTGTATGATGCCCAAAATATATTCTCTTGCTGAAAATTTCTCTTATTTAATTTGTAATTTATTGATTTTATTTCGATCGAATTTAAGCTCCCACATATAACAACCAAAAAAATATTATTTTATTGTCTCAAACGTTTTACAAAATAAAAAATTAAATTATTATCATGAATTTTTACATCGAGGCATCATGCTGGATATAGTATAATGCCAAGGAGCATGATGCTATAGCTAGAGAACCGAACCATTGCACACGGTCCGACCAGTGCAACAAAATGGCTTCGTCGTTCTGAGTATTATTAAAGCGCAAAAACGACTTTCGCAAACATAGTTAATATACTATTTGTTTAAAACGGTTCCATATCGTTTACACACTTAAGATTCGGCCTCTCACAACGAGGAAAATTCCATTAGAAAATTCACGTTCAATACCTTAAAGAGGATGAAAATGGAAGGTTTCTTCACGGCATAACGTGAAAATTACACGTGTCTTCGTATCTTGCACGGTGCGGTATTGTATTGCACACTTGAAAATGTCTCATTGGTAAGTGTCTCTTATTTTATTAATTCTCGCGTTAATTCTCGGTTGTTAAGTGTTGTATCAACTTTCGAATTTAACAACAGCGCACGAATTTGCGCAAAATATTGACGACGCTTTACCTCATTAGGATTGTTGCGTAATTGAAAACTTTATTTAATTTTTTCAATTTAAATTAATTTTTTTTTCAAGTTAAATCTTAAAGAAAAAAAAATCTCAAATTGACATCCATAAAAAGTTGTTCTTACGTATCCTAAAACGAAAAATCCATTTTCTCTTTTTACAAAATTTTTCTTTATAGCGAGGACGTCGTTGACGATACACGGTAATGCCTCGTCTAGAATTAAAGTTTGGCGCAGCAAAAATTTTGATTGAAGACCGCATCGATATCGTGGACGATGCCCCATAATGACGCTGTGGAAGGATACGCTTTAAAGTTTTGAAATTCGGCTGAAAGTAGTGAGCACTACTTTTATTGTACTTTTCTTTTCTATGAAATTATATTACATTATATGTGAACAATATTTTGCGAAATAACCGTTAGATGGCCCTATGATGATAGTTATTGTTCGTGCGGCGTTGCGAATGTATCACAGGTGTGTAAACGGTGACGGTTAAAGATGCAATAAATTCTTTCGTGGCAACTTGACGGAAGGGAAAATGGATTAATATCAGTTTCATGGTAATGCTTCCACTCGTAAAAATGATATACTTTCCAAATCGTTCGCCCTTAAAGTAGAAATGATAAATTTTCATCTTTTTTTTTTACAAATTTTATTCTGGAATTTTTTTTTTTATTTTAAATCAAGTTAATACTTTATCGATGGACAATCGAATTGATGGAAATTCTTGATTTTCTAACGAGAGTCATTGCGAGTAATGAATTTTGGTGATTACTTTGATTCAGTTCATCAAGAATTGACTAAGATTGGTAATTAGAGTTTTAATTTACATTTCGGATCTGTAAATAAAACTGGCTCGCAACTATTTCCCCAGTCAATGTAATTAAATTATAGTTTCAATTTGTTGCTTTTCGCGCTCGCTCTTGATTCCATTTTAGCAATGGAATCACATTTCCTTTTCGGTGTCGATTTCCACGCGAGCAGATTGAGCAACTGCTACGATTGCGGGTCTTAGGAAAACGCTCTTTTCCGCCACAGAAACAAAAACACAATTTTCTTTTTCATTTTATCTTTATATCGGTGACAGTGAGGTGATGCGAGTTAATGGGCCAAAATTCGTAATGGCCCTCGTCAGGTGAGCACGCAATCCACGTGGGAAGTCTCGTAGTGGCAGATGGCCATTGCGCACACCTGTCGTCTTAATGGAGATTAATTTATGATAGGAAAAAAAAAGAGGGGGGAAAATTGAAAGCCGATTTCCCGAGCTCGAAATCCTTTCACCTTTACCGGCATCATTTGAATAATTATAATGAATTAATTATTCGATGACGACGAGGTTTGTATTTATTACTTTTCCCATTGATAGTCCTCTGGCGTTAGTTCGAGTAACTATTATTGGACTGGGTATGGCTCATTCAAGGTTGTGGAGGCGATGGAGTTGCCTCGTGGTTTCATCGTTTGCTATTGCTGGTTTCAATGCTCTCGACACAATTGCCGTTGCGAGTTTCCATCGTGCGACTGATGATTGCGTATTGAGTAGACAGTTATATTTAAGTAAGGTACTATGAGCTTAGTGGCTTACTTAATTCATCGCGTTATTGGACTGATTGGATTTTTACCTTTTGTTATCCAAGCCAGTAATTTAGGTAAGTCAGTGTAACGATTGTGTGGGTGGATTTCAATTTCTTTTTCATCGTAATAAGGCAGGGTCAAAAATTCCATTGCAATTGAAATCGAAACGAACTAACAATTTTTTATTTCAGAATTTTAAGCTCAGTGTTTTTTTTTATGAGGGAAAAAGAATTTTTTTTATCAACTTGACTCATTAATAATTCGACTTCACAACATCTGGTGTTGGGTTGGTTTTGATTTTGTTTTTTTTATTAAATTATTTTAAAATAAGATGCCGCTAACTGTACTCGAAAGGTGATTTTTTAATTATTTATTTTCTTGTGTTTTTATCTATAAAATCGTAATAAGTGTAAAATGTTGAAGTAAATTTGTGGACCGCAATCGGCAGTGTGGGTTTTTATTGACTTTAAGAGTAACGCGAAGATAAAAAATAAAAGTGATTAGGTAAGAGTGGAAAAAAGAAAAGAAAAAGAAAAGCGTATCTTATTTCTGGGTCCCATGGGTTTCTCTCAGTGTTTGGGAGTGATGAGAAAATTGACAAACTAATTTATTTGTGTGTGGACAACCAGATGGAAATGAATTGAGTCACAGCAGTTAGGAGAAACAGATGGGAAGGGATATACAATTGATATTGTGAGTTTCCATGGGAACGGGATGTTAAAATAGTAGTTTGCAATAGTTCAAAAGTTTGGATTGTAAATCAGTTAATTCTTTTCCCTTTCTGTTGCTGCAAAATTTTATTCTTTTTGAACTTTGACATTTATTTGGCAATAAAAAGCGGAATTTCATGGTTTATTGGAAAAAATGATAACTTTTTTGTTTTGTTTGGAGGTTGTTAAGGGTTTGGTTTGGTTTTCTGTTGGTCTCTGATGTATTTCTGTTGACTCGCAAGAATGAAAATCAAAAATAAGCCTATAAATAAATGTTTTAAATGCATCGCCTTAAGTTTACTTTATCTCCCGTGTTTAGAATAAAAAAAATAGTGTCTGAAATCATTTATTTATTTATTTATTCCATGAGTGCGTGCATTATTCTCAATTTCAAAGGTTATTTTTGTTTGAAATTAAAGTGCTAAGTGTTCTTTCGGTCATTTGGATTGCCGAGTTTTAATTATTTAAAATTTTGTCATCGCACTAAATTAGTGGCAATTTAAATATTTCATTAGACAAGAAGGAAATTCATTTACTCTATAAAGTTACCCTTTTTCAAGTAATGAAGTAAAGGTAATGTGTTGTCATTTATTATTATGCTGGGAGGGAAAAAATATTAATAAAAATAAAAAATAGGACACGTAAGGGAGGAAGTTAATTGGTGGTCTGCCATCTCTCTTATGGCATTAGTTATAATAATTATAATTAGTAAATGCAAAAAAAAAATTTTTTTTTGCTCATTTGTTTTAATGAAAACAGTAGTGATTTTTATTTTTTTTCGGACCAATTTCCACGGCAAGCACGCGGAACAGTCACTTAATCCTGCATTAATGGAATTTGCACTCACTTAAGTGCCTCGAGACAAATTATTGTCCGATGTTACATTATGTAAATGAGCACTAAATTAACTTTTTTTGAGCAAGATTTGAAATTTAAATATATTTTTGCCCCAAAATATTTCCGAACTAAGCAATTGTTCTTTAAAGACGAAGTTATAAAACGAATATAAATGAATTTTTATCGATTCGAGCAGGTAACGCTTGATTTTCGTTTAATATGTGAGGGCAAAAGTGTGGTAGGATGGGGTTCACATATACGTTTTTAATTTCATATTTTTTGGTCGAGTCGTAGCAGTTAAATTAAACCGAACAACGACATCTGCGAAGTAAATTAACGAGTTCGTTTTCTTCGAGTGCAGTTGTGGTGAATTTGAAAAGAAAAAAAAATAATTATTTCAAAGTTTTCTCAAGGGTATTTTGAAACTGTTCCTATCAAGCACTTTGCCTCTTCGCCATTCATTAAATTCATTTCGTTTTTTATTTTATTATATTTTTCTGTATCAAAAATTAAATGAAATTTAAGAAATACCAGCTTATTTTTCTTGTTTATTCAAGTGTATTTTATTCCTAATTGTTTTCTTCGGTCCGCTTCGATTATACGAGTAGCTGCATTCAGAAATTAATATTTCAAATGTTTGAGTTTTCTCTTTTTAATGCCAAATTCAATAACATCTAACAACGACTCAGCAAACTCGATTTTATTCAATCGCATGAATGTTTATAGAAAAACCATCAGCGAAATTATACGATAAGGTAGATAGAAAAAAAATGCAGGTTTATAAATATTTTATTATTGCTTAGTTTCAACCGTTTAACATCTTAACGGATTAACGGACGTATAAAAATAAAAATAAAAAATTTCAATGTTAAAATTGCAAATTTTTATTTATAACATTTCTCTCTAATTTCGCTCGCTCGCTGATAAACACCTGCCAGTGAGAATCGCAAACAACTTGACACCTCTTCGGGATCCCCCGCGGTTGATTGATAAGGAATAAAAGAAAAAAAAACTCGTTCGATGCCGGACCGCACTCTCGGGGCACTAAATAATGTAAGAAATCCCGTAAATGAAGCCGGATGAATATTGTGGTCAGGGTGAGGCCGATGCCGAGAGCGAGTACGTTATTTGTATCGGTGTGTTGTACTCAAGTCACGTAGTCACCGCCAACCGAGGGGTCATCCTCGCCAATGAAACAAAGGATTCCATAATGGTTTCTATGGCAACTAACCACACCTGAGTTTTTAAAGATGATGACTATCGATCAAAGTTTAAGGCCTCATTTGTATGTGCCTGGGTCTGTGGGGGTTTTTGAAGGGCCCAAATTTCGAATATGTAGTTAAAGTTTTGGTGGTTGCCTCGAGACGTTTCACTTTTGTCATCTCATTTGATGGAATTTTTCGCGGTGAAGGCGGAAGAGGCAAGTAGTTTTAATTTGTCACTCGATTAAGCATCTCATCGTTTGCGCTGGATATTCCCGGAGGTCTCGTGCATCGATGGCGTTTTCATGTTGCCAATTTCCACGTCGGTTGAGGGATTTATAATTTGTAACATTTTTACCTTTTTTTTTCTCGAACCCGGCTGGATGGTTGCTGGAGGTAAGTGTTGATGGAGTTGCAACGGGATTTGTCTACAGCTAAGTTATTGCATTAAGGGAAGTTCGAGTTTCATAAAGAAAATAAAAAATAAATTTTATTTTAAAAAATAAAATTATCGGATAATCTGGCAACCTTTTGCGCTAATAAATGACGACAAAGTCAGAAATTTTCGAATTTTCTTGTTTACCGTTTTCTAACGGAAATTAATGCTGAAACCCGACAAAGGTATTGAAATTTGTATCAGTTGAACTGATTCGAATGGTTAAAAAAAGTAGATTACTCGAATTCTTTTTAGAAAACGAAGGGGTTCGAGAAGTCTGTTAATTATTACTTTATGTCGAAATGAAGCTCCGGCTTATAATTAAACTCGTTAATAAAATTTAAAAAAAAATACATGTACTAGAAATGACTTTGCATTAAAACATTGTTTATGAGTAATGCCAGAGGAAAGAAGCGTAATGACATCATCTTTTGTTGCATGGGTGAGTGAACCTCGGGATGAATTTTTATCTTACAGACCACTCCTTAAGCACACGAGTTGAATTTTAAATACGAGTCAGATGGGCAAGGGAGTAGCGCACCTGTGCCTCGGCTAAAAGGCGGGACCTTTTGATTAAATGCAGACGTGGTTTAATCTTCCCTTTTATTTCAGCTGATTATCTAGGGGTGTGGGTAAGTGGGCCGTGGTCGATGACAGTCGACTGTAATGAGATGAGGGCTGCTGTAGGTGTTATCTAACAAGAGAGGTAAAAGGCCTTTAGTTGTTTGTCCACTTGAACGTTATGATTAGATTTGTTCCTCGAGTGCTTAAACCAACGAGATGAGGTCAGTTGCTCACCTGTGAACTCTGCATTTGCATTCGGGCGCTTCTAATAACGGGATAATGCGGTTGGCATGCACATTTCAATGGAAATTTTCCCGCAGATTTTGCCAAATTAATAGGATTTTAAGTTTGAATAGACGAGCGACGCCCACGGTTTGGATGTGAGTTGAAAGTTTGTGACCTCGAAATTTCAACTCTCAAACCCGACTGGGAAATGTCAAAACGACTCGCTTTTTATTTATTTTTTATTTTTTAATTTTTTTTTAGGTGGGGATAGTGGCAATTCCGGTTATGGATTGCTGACTTGAACTTTTGTCCGCGCTTGAACTACGTGCGTAGTGGCGTGTGCGCAGCTACTGCACACGTAAAATCGAGTGTCGACAAAATTTTAAGAATCTCGCAAACCCAACCCGTGTTGCCGTCTTATTATTTTCCGTTTTGCATTATTGTGGGAAAGAACGATTGTTTTCATAATCTGCTTCTTTTCATCGTTTTAAAGACATAATTCAGTATGAACACGAACATTTTAACGATTCAGCATTTTCTTTAGAAAACATCACTTGCAAGGATATGTTAAACCATTCAACACTGCCATTCTTCGGTAAAAGAAAGAGCTGGTACGACCATTTAACCGTTTAACCCGAAATGCCGCCGGGGTACGGTAGAGAAAATGAAATGGAGATTTATTGAAAATGTGAATAGATTAAATTTTCTCAATGAATTTAATATGAATGGAAGCCAGAGGCTACAAGACCGAACAACAAAGTAAAAAGAATGAGGAAAAACTGCTTAAAACTTAAAATAAAAACAATAAAAAAAAATTTAAAAAATTAGAATCTTTTATCTCGAGCAGTCGTGATTAATGTAAACGTGGCAAGAAATCGCGATGGGATCTTAGACGCGGGTCATTCGGAAAATAAACAAAAGGCGACAATGGCCATTTGTCAGACGATAATTTGAAATGAATGACACGTACCGTGATAATTTATTAAACTAGCACTGGGGGTGTATAATGAATGGCGATAAGCAACGGTAGCGATCGAGTCAAGGCTCGACCGATATATGCGTGTGTGCGCGCAATACTTTTGCACGCTTCATTACAACTCTAGCTTTGCGGTTCCATCATCATAATAGAGGGCACGTAATGGTTTAATATGTGCGAAATAGAACCCGTACGCGATTAAATGATGAGGTAATTAGCAGGTGGTTAATGAGCCTCGAGTTTCTCGACTGAAGAATTGGTGGGGCGGGATTAAGTTCTTAATTGTCAGCCATGTTTGAATTTGAATTGGAAATGTAGAAAACGCTACATTTGTCAAGAGCTACGCCAATTTTATTATTCGACTTCATAAATATTAATGTAAAGCATGATGATGATAGAGTGAGCCGGGAGGAGGGGAAAAAAGAATAAACTGGGAAAAGAGTGTTAAATCTAGAGGAATATCAATGGGTTTTTGGGCTAAATGTAGTCTTGAGACATTTCGGTGACAGTTAGTGCATTCTGAAAGGAAACGGCAGTTTGGTGTGGGGGTAATAAAGGTCGGAGATAAAAGTAGGGTTCATTGTATTATCAGTTGATGCGAATTTTGCGCCCATTATAATAAATTTAAATGATGAATTTTTAGGAGCAAACGGAGCACGGGCGAAAGATCTCATCTCTCGATTTGTATATGTGTATGTGTGTGTGTGTGTGTGTGCAGCGGTGCCAAAGTCATTAGCAAGTTGAGCAATGCCCAATGTCGTTTGCTCTCGCTGGGGAAATCAAAGATGGCCGAGTTCATCGAGTTTAGTCCTTTAATTGAATCTTTATTTAGTACGTTTGTATGCATATATAACGCCACTCTTCTGTTTGGTTCGTTACTATTTTTTTATTCTGAAAAAATGTGATTTTCAATTCTCTTTCAGCAGATCAACGGTAAGACCATATGGTGGTTTTGTGAGTGCGTTGAGGTGTAATTAGAATTTCATGCAAATTAATGCGGTTTTAGTGCACTCGCGGGGGAAGGGGGAAAAAATTCAACTAACCTTTTTCAAATTGTCAGCAGTTAAAATCCGACTCGAAATTCAACTTTAAAAAGTTGGAAATTTTGTGCAAACAATTTTCAAGTTGTCTTGAATTTTAACAAGTAAAGAAAGCGAATTAGTAAAAAAAAAAAAAAAAAACTTTTTGAGATAAAACTTTTTTCGCATCTCGTTGAATTACTGCGGTAGTTATCGCGTCATTACCACATAGCCGAGGCCCGAGACAAAAAATGTAATGTAGTTTTAGTTCTATATCTTGATACTAACAAGTTCCATTTTAGTTGCATTTCCCCCTCATCGTCATAAAAACAGTTTGAACTTGGAATGTCCATTACAGCAGATGGAGCAGTCTTGTCAAGGGGATTTTGGCGGTTTCCTTCGCACTCACTTGGGGAAGATTAGGTTTGGTTTTACTCGCAACTACCGAGCCAGCTTAGTGTTTAAAACAGTGGCCATTTTGTATATGAGCAAAAAAGGGATAAATTTGGTTGTAAATTAGGTGCGAGGGGAGGAAAGAAAAAGTATAAAGAAATTTGGCGATGAAATTGTAAATTTTAACCCGAAAGTGACAAACCAGGGAGTGATGGCTTTAAGTGGAATTGCTGGCGTTTGGCCAAAATAAGGAGGGAAAAAAATAAGGGAAACCAAGAAGATGGAGGAGAGAGATGCGATGGTAGCTGGGAAACAAGGAAAAAGAGAAAAAAATAGAAGTCGTCACCCTTGGTGGGTTTAGGCTGTTGAGTTTTTTTTGTTTTGGTAGTGTTGAGAATAATTTTATCGGACATAACCAGGTATTTTTTTTTACCTTGAATGGAAATCATTGAATTTTGAATGGAAATTTTGTTATTTTCACTGTTGGATTTATTTTGGGCAAAACTTTAACAGAAACTAATGAAAATTTAATGGGCGTAATAGAAATTCCGAGCGAAACCGAAACTCTAATCTAGATCGCATAGTCAATGTCGTAAATCAGGAAGTGGGCGAAACAATTGCGAATGCTTAAAAAAAATTAAAATTTTCAGAGTAAATTTCAAACAAATTGCGAAGATTTGAATATATATTTTTTTATTAAATCTGTTTTGCTAAAAATTTATTTCTCTTATTACGAAAATCAAATATTTTGCTCAAATTTAATTTTCCGGATTTTAATCTGCAGTGCACAGCTGGTGGGTTGCTCGAGCATCTCGCGCTTGCAAGTGCTTCGTGATAGTTCCTTGCGAGATGCTCAAAGGGAACGAAGCGCGCAATGGGAGAGGGTGGAGAAACGAGTTTTTAAAATTCATTAAATTTTCAGCAAATTAACTTAGAACAAGTTGTATGGACGAGTGAGAAACGAGAACGTAATTTGTCATTGACGGTCCCCACTTTGCCCGGATTTGGCCGGTACCCGTACGTGATTAACTGGTAATTGTACATTTACCACTTAGGGGAATTGAATGGAGTGTAAAACGAAGATGAATTTCGAGCGCATCGTCATGGCAACTTTGATGAAGGCTTTGGATAGAAGTGTCATAGAAAAGCGAAGAGTTTTATCTTCCGACGAGATGTTTGCGCGGCTCTTTTCCTTCGCCTCTCCTCTCTTATCTCGGTTCTTGGACCAGGGTGTAGGTTTTCTTTGCCAACAACAACTTGCCCAACACTAGTTTTCAATTCTTTTGTCCGACTAACTTCATCTGGTTTTATGTCTCGCTCTGATAAGGAATTGTGTTTGTAAATAAAATCTGCTTCGCTCTCACTCAACTATTCAGCACTGCAAATCGTGATTAGCTAACGGCCTTGTAACTCGAGAAAAAGTGTCACCTCAAACTAATTGCACCACTGATATCTGCTTTGAGTGGGTCTTGTGTTTACCAGAGATTAACGTGCTGCGTGGCGAGAGTACAACTACTGTTTATGCATTTACATGGCGAGCGCTCCATCACCTGCTCTTTAAACCGCAGATGACGACATCTCGTCGAAAATGCTTTTTTTCTCTATTTTCCGTATTCGAAATCCGACGAAAAGTATGGAAAGCGCCACTTCTTTCTATGTCGGATAGGTCGACGTTAAAATTTTGCCCTTCGAATTTGCTAAATTGACTAAAGCAGTCAATTACGCTAATCCACGAACGAATGAAATAATGAGGAGATATTGTTAGTTGGCATTTTGCATGGTTCCCTCAATTACGTTTAATTAATAGTGATTCGTACAATTACTGCTAAATAACAAGTTAAGTTTGCTTATTTTAACCGATCTCCATTCGATCGGCAAATTACGGTCGCTGATTTGGCTTTTCCAACTCTTTCAGGCATAAAGCGAATACGTAAATTAAACGAATACATGTTTGTCCGGTTCGATAGTCTAATTTGAAGATTTTGCAAACCCTATATTTCCAATCGTTTAATTTTATTTGTATTTTTTTAGGTCTAAAAGAATCGAGCAATTTGATTAAGCAAATGTTTAAGGGGAATTTATGTAGGGGAACGAAATGCGACTCGTTAAGCAAGGACGATTAGGCTTAGAAACTTTAGGAAATCCTAGCCATTTAGGCCTAGAGTGGTTGGGGAGCTTCCTCTCGGAATTATGTCGGTGATAAAGTTGGGGTTTTAGTAGTGGATGGATGCTGACTTAATCTCAGCTCTCTGGTGCTTGTATCGACGTACAACTTTACCCTCAATTGGCCTCGATTGGACTTAAAGGATCGCATTTCCTACAATTTACACATTGTTGCTCTTTATAGGAAATGTTAAACGCGGCATCGCACCAAGCGTTAATTACTAACCGCTGATCGTAAAGTGTACCGTGTACAGTACGGTTGCGGATCGATGATAATTCGAGACCGAAAAGTTGTTTTCTTCAAACGAGTTAAACTTTTAAGGAGATTTTTATTTGATTCGATCACGCACCGCAGATTACGAAATTCTCCAAGCAACGTTGATCCCCGAGTAAACCAAGGTTTAATGATCTTTTCTCGCTCCTACGTTTTGCTGATCCCGCACAATGACAGTAGGCAGATTCGAAGAGAAATTGTTAGTTGGTTAGCGTCCAATTATGACTGGAGGTCAACTGGAAATTATGAAACGAAAGACCCGGTTTCTCGTTTGACTTTTGCTATGTCGTTTCACGCCGAATTACCGACCGCCGTATAGCACTTTTCACTTATAATCACCTGGTCTTTATATTTGAAGTGGTGGAACGCTAACTCGAGCTTGCGATGCGACCGAAACGAGGGATTTATTGAATTGACAATCCCATAAACTGTTTACCCACCAAATAATCATAGGTGAGCTGCAAAATCGATGATAAATATTATATTTACTGTACGAAAATTCGTTTTTTTTTCACATGTGAATTTTCAGTCTATAATTTTAAAAAGAGAAATTTATTTTGGTTTCGAAAAAAAAATCAAAGGTGAGTCGGGGCGCGCCCCGGGTGATTATAAAGCATGGTATGTTACGACATGCGAGTCTAGATAACGTATTAAGTCGTTTGGGATAGTTGGATTTTTAAATTTTTCTGCTTTTGCTCATAATTTTATTTCGTTTGCAAACTTGTAACTACGAAAGAAAACTTATTAAGTTTTGGAAGTGGGAAAAAAACGGAGAAAACGTTGATAGCGTCGTCTTCTCCATCCTCAATTACTCGTGCAAATTTGATCTTTACGATGAGCCCCGAGGAGAAAATATTAGTCATTAAACTAAAGGGAAAAGTGCAAATGGTTAAAACGCTTTTCACTTTCTAACTAAGTGATGAATGGAACCAGCAATTGCATCTCATACTTAGATTAGCCGATAAGACCAAATTTTTATTGCTTTATTTTCTGTGTAAATTTTATTTATTTAAAAAATTTTTATTTGCTGCGCACAGGAAAACCCGAGTTCGCACCAATTTAACGCTACGTCACTTTTCTATTTGTCTCGCTTCTACGAGACTACTAATCATTGCAAATGGCGCACATCACACTCAAACGCGGAATTCATTTGTAAGAAAAAAAAATCCTTAAATATTCTTTCCCATAATCCCCATATCTAAACTTCAAAGACTTTTGGACTGACGGGAAAAAGTCATTTATTACTGAGAATTTTTTTTAAACTTAAAAAAAAATTTTTTTTTTTTTATTCGTTTACATTCCATCGACTCAACACGACATTAGCGGAGGAAAAATAAACAATTTTTAGTGTAGTTTTACAATTTTTTTTTTAGTTTTTTGAGTTTGTTTAAACGAACACTGCGCGTAAATTTGATTATTGGGTGATGGAGAACCGAAGTCGAGCGCGTTGGTATGTGGCCATTTGAAGTCGCACGCAAAAGTTGAAAACGAATAGAGTTTGATGGTGACCGTTTCTTGTTCTTAGCACCACTTTTATGTCTCGTTAGTGTCAAGCAACAGGGAAACGCAGTCTGCCGAACAGGATTATTGAATTGCTACAAAACCCAGATCAGGTTTTAGCAATTTTTTTTTTTTTTTTTTTCCTGCGTCGGTTTGAAAAAGTCTTCGATATTTTGCTCGCCCGAACAAAAGACTTTTTTTTCTCTTATTTCAAGGGAAAGTGGTGGTAGAGGAATATATTTGACTTGTGCATCTGATACAAATCGAGTTGGAAATGCCCAAGGTTGTTCCCCTTTTATTTTTTTTCGGGTTCGTTTTTCCATTTCCAAATCGAATGGCATTCCAAGGCGTCACTGTTGCAGCGAAGCAGAAAAGTGGAATTCTTAGCGAGTGCGAGTATTGAAGATAAGAAATGCCAACTTGAGCATTTTTCTCCTCTTTTGTCTTTCGTTTTTCCTAGATTAGGCTTAGCGTCTTTTAAGAAACACGTTGCAACATTTTTTTTTATATCTCATTCAGGGGTTGTTCGTAATAGTCTTTTCGGAAAGCAAAAAATAATAAAAATAATAAATGACGTCATTTAATGTAAATAATTACTTTTATCGATGGAACTATTTTTGTTAAAGCTCCTCCCTCCCAATTACTTTTTTTTTTTAATTTGGTAAATTTCTGGTACCGTTAAAAGGACAATTGGTCAGATGAATGTGAAGTAATTAGACCAACATGGCCGACTGACTTAATTAAGCTCGGCACCATCTGTTCCTCATTTTCTACCGTGCACGTGACCACGACTCGTCTTGGTCCGCAATCAAATTTTGCATTGTTTTCGTTTATTTAATTCAGTAAATTATTAATTTCGTACGGTTACAATCATCAAAATAGTTTTTGATTTAGCCGAAAATTTACGGCGCCGCTCATTAAGTGCAACCGGTTTACTCGTACGATGCGTGCGAGATAATGTGCAGTCGCGAACGCATGTTTAGTTTAATATATCACTCCTGTACACACATACGAGTCATGAAATATGTTTTAGATTAGGCCTAAAGTTGATATTAGTCGGGTTTGAAACTAATAAATTTTAAATTGAATTGCGTTTTCGAAACATGGCGCCCATTTCGCTTTCCTCCATTTCCATTATTATTATTATTTAGAATTCGGGCGCATATATCAAAATCGTCTCGCACTTCTGACGGGCCGGTAAAAAAAAATTTCGGTTTGGGAATAATCGACTGAGGGTGTTATACGTAAGCGCTGACTGCTGGATGGAGATTTAATTTATCTGCGCGTTAATACTCCGGTGTCAGGATTCAACGTGAGGTCAACAGTTGAAAACGTAAGACGGTTATTTATGGTGCTTCCGGGTAATGTGAAAGCAAATCTTTTTTCGCGGCAACTTAATAATCCATTGAATAAAATAGACTCGGACGGGCAAAATTGATGGATAATTGCATATTTGTTTGTCTACGCGTAGCATGTGTCTGCCAAAACAAAAACTTAAAAAAAAAAAGCTAAAGACTTAGGGTCTAGTAGAAGTGGTATGACAGATTTATTAGCAGGAGTGCAACAGAATAGCCAATAAATTTTATTTTCAACTCTAGTTCAAAGAACAAAAGTCCTGTGGCTTTTTCTTGGTATTTAATCTTTGAAGTCGCCATGTGTTTTTCTTTTTTTTTTCTCATGCCTTTTCTTTCCCAAAGCTTGTTTTCGGTGCTGTAAGTGTGTATTAGCTTGGAGGGAGGCGAAGACCTAAGAAACACGTGGCACTGATTAATGGAGTTGAAGGCCATTAATCAGTGGTGACAAGTATGCAGTAGTTTACAGAGGAAGACTCAGGGGGGCAGGTGAGTTGTAAAGTGAATTTTTGACTCGTAATTAGATTGGAAGAAAGAGAGTAGAGAGATAAGTCTAATTAAGAAGAGTCTCCGGCAACGAAATGATATTGCCGCGTGTATGGCAAAGGTTGTTGCAAAACGAAACGGTTAGGTCTGAAAGATGCGTTTGTTTTAGTGCTTTAATCCGTTCTGAGTAAACAAAACGTTGGCGAAATTCTTATCCACTTAACCTTTTTTATCAAATGCAATTGCTGCAGTTTCGAGCTGATTAAAAGGAAACTTCCGGCTGGGAAAGATCAGGTTTCGACCCCAGCCGGAAATGCAAATAATTTCAAGTGCCGAGAATAAAATAGTTAAATGTCTTTAAAGCTGGATAAAAAAAAAAGTGGATGGAAATTTTGGCAAATTAAAAGTTAATTCTGCAAACACTTTGAACCGAACAGTCGTAATTTTCTAGCGAATTACACATTACCTTTAACACTGCGTTTTCTATTGCATAATTAATAAACCCTAAAAGCCATAATTTAATGAAGATTAAAACTTATAATTCCAATTCAGCGCACATTTTAATTTGCCGACACAGCCATTGTACGGTAATTACGAATCGGTCGATAACCAGTGTACGGCTAAAGTGCGAAAACAAAGAAAGAAGTGGTAAAAATTCACACTTAAACCCTTATAATGGACTTGTTTGAGAGAATTGGATGGCGAAGAGCAATTGTGCGGAGTTAATCACGCATTTAAATATTGACGTTCACCACTTTTAATGAGTTTAGCCTGCATTTTGAATTGCCGAGAAGGTGTAGGTGAGAGAGCCGAAAGGGAGTCGAGAGTGGGAGCGCTATGAGATTTTAACAAGAGCATTTTCTCCTTAAATTAATGTCGAATTAAGCCATTAGGACAACGCCATGTTGCCGTAATAAATTCATTCTTTCAAGACTTCTTCCTCCCTCTCTAGAGGAATTTAAGACACGAGCGCCAAAACTTGGCTCGTATTACTCGACTCCGTTGGGTATGACGTCATTACCCCGAGTTTTACCCCTTTTCTAAGTAGCAATTAATTTCTAACATTATACGTTTTTTATTTTTACTTAAACTTTAACGAAACGAGTAATTGCCGCTACGATAAGGAGGTGCGCGTTAAAGTAGTTGTAAAATATGATTTGGATGGGGGCTGAGAGAGGCCTGGGGGAAAGGGTGGAGGAGAGGCAACCCTTTTTATCCACGCAATTATCCGGATGAGTGAGAGAGGATAGTAGCAGTAGACTGCAGGGTGGAAATGTTGCAATTGTGCGGTTAATGGGGGGAAAAAAGAAACTGAGTGTCCAATCAGTTTAATGGGCATTCAGGGCGGTTTGAAGGGAAAAAGCAGTTGCGACTCCAACCGAATTAATGGTCAAGGTAGACATAAAAGCTCTAATTTTAGTGTTTGACACAAAATGGCGCCGTCGAAATTGGAGAGGTTTGTAAAAGCGAGTTTAATTGCACGTTGCCACTTCGCTAAACTGCGTCGAGTCAGTCGCATCGACTTAGTCGTTAAATTAAAATCGAATCGTCAGTCACATCGATTGACGATTCGATTTTAATTTAACTATTAAGTGACTTAGTTTTCTTTCTTTCTTTTTTCAAAATATAAATACAAATTAAAGTTAAATTAAATTCTTGCATCCTTTTATTTAGCATCTTCCGCTTAATGTCTGCCATTTCACCAACGTTCATTGGGTTTTTCTCAGGTTGTCATCGCTAGTTGCACTTCGAGTCTGTCTTACTGCGTATTCTCGAGCCATTGCGTGTCATTAGCGACCGCATTCTTATCCGCGGTCAAATACG
>JAQFZU010000825.1:0-18617 GCA_034696185.1 Henia vesuviana | reverse complement strand
GAGACCTATTTAAAGAAACATGTTAAAATAAATAAAAATATAAACGCGGTTTTTAATTCAGTGTCATGGTAAATCTGCTTGAATTAGGTGCTAATTATTACATTTTCACGTTTTCCTCGCTGTAAACAATTTGCGAGAGCTTTTGACGGTTAACCGTTTTCTATTGGTTCGAGTCGATAACTACGTTGCCTCCTTTTGAGGGAATTGTAAATCAAGAGCGGGAAATTTAAAAATAAATTAATTCTGAAATATTTTATAAATAAATTATAAATTATAAATTTTATATTATCCATATTTTATCCGGATAATTAAAATCCGAATTTCATTATAAGTTTTAAATTAATAATTAGAAAAGATCAAAACTAAGTAAATTAATTTAAAATATAAAAATAATTAAAATATACAAAAAAAAAACAGTTTTGTCAAATAACTAAAATATTTAATTGACTTTATTTTAATAAACAATCAAATTAATAAAATCTACTTTTTCTTCATACCACTAGATGGCAACCCAATATTCATTTAAAATAAAACTTAAAAAAAATGTAAATATAAATCAAAACTTAACTCTTAAAATCAAATTAATTATTCAAATTGATATATTCAAATTCTTATAATTTTAATTTAAACCTATAAATCACATAAAATTTAATTATTCAACTAATTTCATTTTAACTGCACAATTAAATGCAAAATTTAATCATTAGTATATCTTTCACTCATATTGAAAGCAGACAAGTAATTTCCAAAACAAATACTGTCACTTAATTTATAGCAGGCAACAGCTGTGAAGAAACAAGATTCTGCCAATGTACCAACATCTTTGTCATTTGCATTCTCAAAATTTATGTGCAAAGTGAAATTGAATTTTCTTCAGCATATAACCTATGAAATATACAAATACACTTGCAATCATCATTTGACACTCGAAATTTAAAATCCAAATGTTTTTGTATTTCTTTTAAACAAAAAAATAAAATCAATTGAATTAACTTGTAAATATAGAAACCATTTTGTTTGTTAGGTGGATTGTTGGATCATCCATTAACCATGGCCGCTTTCTCTCATTAGTGGTTGTGGTGTTAAAGGCATTTCCTTGTCCCTACGAGCACTTTTTACTCATCTCGTGGGAAGAGACACTAACATGGTTTGAATCGACTTTGCCCATTGATTACAATACAGTTCACGTTCAACTCAAGTAGTGAACAATTTCCTATTTCAACACCCCCTTGCGTAGTTAGAGATTCGTTTTCGGAATAAGCAAAGCACTTTTGCCAATGTTGCTTCATACAGTGTGATTTTGAGAGTTTATCAAATAAAGCTGAATAACTCACTGTCATTTACAACCAATAAAGAACTGTTTACGAAGCGAGTTTGCATTTTTATGTTCAAAGTTAAACTTGAACTTATTTGTTTTCATTCATGGCTTTTGCCATGCATTATTAATTTCTTCATTTTTATTTCAGTTTGTTTGTTGCACTCATTTCCACTTCCATTACTTAATCAAGTTGTATAAATATAGAAATACATATTTTTCTTATTGACATTTGAAATGTTGTTTAGTCAATAATTAAATTTTGAAAGAATTTATTTTACTTTAGATTTCTAAATCATATTACTAGATGTCACTATAAGTCTTATAGGAAAGAAAGAAAGCAGCTATGAAGACTATCCGTGACATGACCTAGACTTAACAAAATTCAGCTACATATACGTCAATTAAATGGATTGTGAATATCCCAGCAAGAGCCAAAAACTCCGGTCTTTTGGAAATTGGCAAGCCGCCCCAATAGATAACACAAAGAAGTGTATTCCAAAGTTGCTGCCAAACTGCAGAATACTTCAAGCAATTGCAAATAATGTGCTTAACAGTTGTAATTCCCCATAAAAAGAACAAACATAATGAGGACTAGCAAAAGATGCCCATGAGTGAGACATGAATGGCAGATGCAAAGCTGTGAAATGTCATTTCTACAGTCAAATTTTTTGGTGTTTTTAAAATTGAAATTATTGAATTCAAACTGTCTTCTTTAATTCAATAAACAGTGAAAGCTTTGAAATAAACTTTAAGGTCATGAATGACAAAGAAATGCACATACTTGTATAATAAATATAACTTTAAAAGAAATTCTTCTATTAAACTTATTTAAAAATAAATAATGTAAAAGATATCTAAAAGCAGACAAACATTTTTTTAAAGTAAAAGATTTAACAGCATTTACTTGTTGATTATTTTTTTCTTACTTTTTTGTCTATAGTGTATGCACAAAAGACTTATTCTTGCATAAATAAATATGATAGTACAAGTATCTCTGTCTTTTGTGTCTGAATCATTATTTTTCTGCAGTTTGCTTTGTGACATATTTTACCTCACAAGAAACACAACACAGCAAATACAATTTTACTTTTTGGAGATTGAACAAAGCTAGTATGTTTGTCATGTATTCTTTTAATGTTCTGTTGATCCACTAGACCAAAGCTAGTTTTTGAAAAGAAATATTGACTTTTGAAAGTTGTTGACAAGATTGTTAATAATTCAATGCAGTTATTGCTTTGTAAAAACAATATTTTAAAAGAATAAGTCAAAAATAGTTCTGCAGTGTCATTTGATTGTTATTAAAAAATAAAATATTTATTGTTTTTTCTTTATATAAATGATTAAAATATTTCAAAAACAATAACCAATGACATTGAATGTTACAATATGAGATTTTCAGTGCCACTGAGCAATTTTGTGAAAAAAATTATGTAATTTTGAATTGAAACTGATTTATATCTGCACTAATTACCATTATATCTATAAATATTTAGTAATCTTAAAGAAATTTTACAACTTTTTTAATAATAAAAACAAATCAAAAGTTTTTGTATTTAGTGTTTTAGGACTTGTTATCACAAAATGACAATCAAATTATGATGACATAATTAACTACTCATGTTTTTAAACCAACCTTATAATTTAAAAATAACTAATATAATGCTTAAATCAAATAAAAAATACAGACTGTTCCAATAAAAACTACTTTGTATAATAAGATAACATCTAGTGTGTAAAATGTGACATCTACATTATGTAGATGTCACATATTCAAGGACTTCATAGATCACAGAATAGAAAGAACTTTTCTGTCATATATTTTTGTATGTTTAAAGCCAAAACCCCAATGAAAACTAATTTGCACTTAAGTTCTACTTGTGGTAGTTATACCACTGAGTCCATGTCATAATTGATATAATTGAAGATACATAATCAAACTATTTGATCCAGTAAATGCAAAATTTTAAAGATTTCAGACAGTTTTATTTTACGCTTTACAAACCAAACAGTAATATCAGTATTAGGTTGGTTACAAGTTAGGCCAAAGTTGCAGCTTTGATACCTAGTTGAGATTGACAGTTCAAATTGTTATTCTCTTAAGGAGAAAACCCCCAGAGTAGCAAAAGCCCTTATAAGGTCTTCTCTCTTAACATTACTGTTACATTATCCTAAATAGCAGCAAATTGCTATTCACTGAATTTGTCCAAAATGCTGGTAAAATTCAAATCTGCTAGGTTGAAATAAAAATACAGATTGTCTATACAAATATTAAATCTCTTCACTTTTTTTCAGATTTTAATCACTATCAAAGCAACTCTTGCTTTAGAAATATTGTAAGTAACCCTGAAATTATGTTCTTCTTTACCAGCACCATCTTAGTATATTTCAATTGTTTACTGGAGAATTTAGCAAATTTCAATAAAGAATTAAAGATAAAATATTGGAGTAATTACAATAAAAACATTATAAAAGTAATTTAATTTTTCTGTTAAAAAATATAATGGAATACCATTAATATAATTTATTCTATTAAATTCAATTTTTTTTTCCAGAAAATTTATTTTATCCAAATAACAACATTGTGTAAATGTGAATTAACAATTGTTGTTAAATTGTAAAATAGAAAAACTAAGCTGGAATGGTGCCCACCTGTGTCAATTCCCAAATCTTGGCACTCCATGAATGAAGTGAAGAATGATGAGTATCATTACAGAGTGTTGAAATTGCATTTGTCACTGAAAAGAAAGAATACTTTTGGTACTCAAGAGCCACCACTAATCCTCTTCTGATTGAACATTTTATTTGGTGGTTGGCATGTGCCATCAAAAAATCTCTTTTCCACCATCCTCTGGATCAATTTGAAGATTAGAAACAAGTTTATGTAGTATATCGGTTAAAAATGAGAGAATTAGAACTGCATATTCTCGAGTGGAAAATAATTCATTGTGGATGGAAGTGATTTCATGTGTGAAAATGAATTATGAAGGACTTGACAAGTGACACTAGCATTACCACACAGAAATATTGGTAAAAAGAAAGAATGTCAGGTGAGAGCTTTGTGACAATCTCCAGATTGCAGTTCCAAATTGTCTTTATAGAAATCTGTAAAAAAAAAATGTTGAAACTGACAAAAGTTTTTAATCCCATATTAATAAAACCACAAAGAAAATAAATTGATAATAACTTTTAAAGTTGAAATTTTGACATTAAGGTTAAAATGTATAATAACTTCAAATTCTGAAATAAAAGCTTACAATTTATACCATATATTCTCTTAAAACAATCTTTAAGATAGGCAATAATATGGTAAATATAACTCATAAATAAAGAAATTTTTTTCATGATTTTTTTATAATACAGAAACAAATAAAGAAAGAATAAATTGGTTTTTAAAATAAAGTATCTTAGAAAATTACAAATTTATATAACATCTGGTTTAATATTCACATATGTATAAGTGCACAGATATCCTCTACTAAGTCTTATTCATGTAAATATAATTTTTTCTTTACTTTTACTTTATACTTAAAGTGGATAGGAATTACAACTTTTTGTGTTTGTAAGTAAAATAGTTAGATTTTGGCTAAAAAATGATTTGCTAGTAATTTTCTTGATAAAAATCCTGATATAAAAATACAAAAGTGGATAATCTGAGTAAATAATACCCATCCAGACTAATTTAAGAAAATAAAATGTAAATATATTATGCAGCAGCAAGTTTTCCAAGTTTAAACAAATCTAGAAATTTTAAAAATTAAATTTAATCAAAATTAATAAAATAATTATAATATTATTGAATAATGAGTGTAAATAAAAACCTTAAAGAGATGAATGTTTTTGACTACAATTTTAAAGACTCTGATTTCAGACTAAAGAGCATTAGATAATTTAAAATTATTGGCAAAAACAAATCAAATTTTAAATTATGAAGTTTCTTGTATTTTGTTATGGTTTTAAGAATACTAGTTTTTCAATATTACATTTATAGACATGTTTGAAAATATGTCAATAATTGCAGTAGACTATTGAAGTGACATAAATAAATTTGCTGTGCAATTGTGCAAACATGTAAAAATAATAAAAAGTCTTTTATTCGTTTTGCCACGTATTAATCCGAAACTGCCACTCACATTTAAGTCAAGGCATCAAAACTTCAATGTCTGCGCCAGCTGTTGATGGTAATAGGAACACTATTGAAAACTTTATTTGAACTCATGAATTTCGTAAGCGACCTCCCTCATTCCTCATATAGAGCAGTGATGACAGCTTCCACTGCCATCTCGTGTCTCATTAGAAAGTTATTGCTCTCTACATCTTTCGCTCCCTCTTTTCAACATCTGCATACAGTTCTATTTGGCAAAATTTAATATTCAAAGACATTTGCATCTGACACACTACCCTATTGTCAATATCCATTTTTCTCGAATGTAATTTGAATCTACATATTCCTTACCACGTACATTCTTTTTTATTTTTTTATTTATACATTCAACGTGTTGCATTATAGAATTTTGGGAATGCAATATAAGAAATTTGCGCAATTCCTTGTACCATTAATAAAGCTGAATTTCTTATTGGTAGCTTGAGTAAAGAAAAGAAGTTTCATTTCTACTTAATTTTGTCTTAAATTCTTTTTGCATTGATATTAATAAAACATTTGTAAAAACACTTATAAACACTTATAAATTAAAGTGTGACCAGCATGTGGTCTGGGCACTGTTCCCGGATCACGCACTGCCAGGCGAAGTACGTGATAAGTCATGTAACACAGACGCATGGTTTGTAGGTTCGGGATCTTTATTTGGTCAGCCGAACCGCTGCACCATTGCCTTGTCTTTGACTATGATGGGTTTGCCAATCTCGGGCCTAGGGTTTGGCTACCCCCAGTCCTATTAACTAACAATAATTGCTATGTGGTGCAGTCGTACTTATTCTACTAACAAGTAAGACCCAAAGTCACTCCACCTACCGTTGCCACACTCGTGTTGGCACTGCTCTCTCTATCTGTCTGGCCTCTCAGACAGTCTGACCAAGACTCTCTTTCCTTACTACTGCTTTTCTCACCCCATTGGTCCATGGTAACCATGTGTTGTGGTTGGAAGATCTGTGGTGCCTCCCAGTGATGATAGGTCATAAAAGTATGATGAAAAAACATTTCTTTGGCTCCATTCCTAATCCTTCCATTAATTCTTGAGACTTTAATAATTACTTTACTCCATCTATTATTGCATCCAATTTGCTTTCTGTTATACCGTCAGCAACTATTCTCTGCTTTTTACTTCACCAGTTGAGTAATGCCATCCCATATTTGATTAGAAAATCTAAATAAGCTCTTGTATCATAAGTAGTGTTTCATTATGCATTCTTAAATGGCACTAAGTTATGTTCTTAATTAACATATGTCAGTCAATAATGTTTTTTTTAAATATTGCAGCATCCTATTTACTGTCTCTTCAAATGTATTTTTTTTGGTTTCCTATTATACAGCAATTACCAATTAGAAACTGACAGCATGCTCTGTATCTGATGGCCTCATACTAATTGCTACATACATCAATTTTTTAACATATTCATGATAGCATACAGACTCAATTTTCTCCATCCCTTCATTGCCTTCAATATTTAGTTAGGATCCATCTGCAAGACTGCCAAATTAAGATGTCATTTCATATTTCTCTAAAACCAGCTTTATGTGTGACTATTTATGTCACTATAGGGCACCACAGATTCTACATGAAGACCACATGATAGAAACACCTAACAGGTATGGTCAGCCAACTCTACCTGAAGAGAGAAATCTCTCTCCTCTTGGTCAATCTGTGTCTGACCACTTATAAAGTAGGATGCAGCTGGCCACCCATGGTAGAGAGATGCAGTGGCTGTGATGGGAATTGCCATAAGATTGACCAAAATAAAAGTCCCAAAACCTGAAAACAAGCTTTTGTATCAGAACTGGTTTTGTTTTTGGTAAATCAAATCTGCAAATCATTTACAAAAGTCAAAAATCCTTCACAGAAAATATGACAGACAATGAATTAGTTGCTATTGCAGATATTGTTAAAGAATTGATTTAATTGTTAATATATTAAATACAGAATAACTCTACTTCATACAAGCAAGTTAGTTGACCCAACTCACACTTGACATTTTATTGTTTTATTAAGCTGTGTCTCTTATTTGGTCTTTTGTGATCAATCAAGCACATAAGACTCTTGATTCTGTGTTACTGCAATATTACAAAACTCAACAATTGACATGCCTCGTGGTTCTTTATCGTGGTTCTTTTAGTAATAAAATCAAGAAGTAAAGATAATCAGTAGAATCTACTGATAAAAACTAGAAAACAATTAACACCAGGATAGAATGCAACTGGCATGGCCTTGAGTGGTGGTGGCTTAGTTAGCTGCTGTTTCCAGATTTAGACAGTGGCTAAGTTGACTAGTGGTCAAATCGATTGATTGGCTTTTTCCTAGTCGTTGATGATGTTCTCAGAATCATTCCACAAGGAATTGGGCGCCCTGGGTTTGACAATGGCCTGGCTAGATGTACATGTAATGTTGGTAAGAAAAAGCCTGTGTCTACACACACAAGCATGGTCTTATTGGCCAAATTTTGCATAACACGTAAAAAAATGCATTAATCTAAGTTGCTGAGGTTAGAAAGAGCTGTCTGAGGTTAGAACGGGGTCATGGCACATGCGCAATATATGCAAACACGTATTACGGAAATCTGGTCGGATTACCACACAATTTGCAGCAACATGTTGCTATATACAAGTATTTCAAAAAAGGTTCTTCTAAGTGTTATAATTGGCTAGTGATCAAGCCAAGAAATGGCAAGTATTTTTATCCCACCAATAATTCAAAATTCCAATTAAAACATTAAAAATATATTTCAAACAAAATATTCCTTTAACATTTTACAAAATTGTTGCTTTAACCCCCCCCCCCCATCCCCCCACCTTAGCTCAAAGCCAGGGTCCTCAGCTAAAAAGAAGAGGCATCCAACATATAGTTTTTAAAAATGTTCCAATCATCCACTCAGTGCTTATAAATAATATTCTTGTATACCTGAATTACAATATGACCATAGCAAATTGAAACTTTATGCAAAATTAAGAAAAATAGTTTTACCTCATCAGCTTTCATTTGCTGTATCAACCTTTATATAATTTCAACTGAAATAACATCATAAAAAATAAGCCATCCAATATAATTCTCAGTTTAAATAAATAATGATCAATCAATTTTAAATCCAACTTCACCTACTTAACTTGCACAACCTGGCATCTCTCGGCGGTTTTATAAAATAAAATCAAATTTAAATTCACAATTTAAGTGAAAGTAACATTTTAAAAAGTTTGCAATTCTTTTTTTTTAAAAAAAAAAAACTTATTTAGTAAGTGAAACCATTCTCTTTACAGAAAAGTAAAAACAAAAATAATTCTTTTGTTAATTTTGAAAAGTGCAATATTGGAATGGCAGAGATGAATTCATGAGGGCAAAAGATTAATGGCTTCTGGGGGAATATTTCTTACCTACGTTATACAATTTTCCCCTCAATAAGACGCTACTTTTATCACAGTAAGACTTTTCTTTCGATGTTGGTGCCAAATGAGCGAGTTGACAAATGAAACTTTTCTCTCTACTAAAAGTGCTTATCACTTGCACGCACATTTGACTGAAAAGAGCTTTAAAAACCCTCTCTTTTCATATTCCATGTAAAAACAAACTGTTTTCACAATCCCTGAGACAAAGCCAGCTTTAAACTTCCATTCATAAAGAATATGGATTCAAATATTGATTTTCGAAGGGTGAGGTAAATCCTTAAATATAAAAAAAATCAATTTTTGTTGAAAAAAAATATTGGAAATTTGTGAAAAATGACTTATTGTGCATTTATATTCGACTTAATCCTAAAATGGCTGCTTGGAATATCAATAAAAGTTTTTACTTTTTAATTTTTTAAAAAGAACTTTTTTCTTTTTCTTCTTGGGTGGGTTCCAGCAAACATTCCTTGAGTTCCCTATGGGTTAAGCTCGTGGGAATTCTCTATGATCAACAAGGTGGCCCCCAACAGGGGATATTGATGTGCAACAACTCCGCAGACCTACGCCATCGCCGCATAACTTATTTATTTTACTCGAGATTTTTTTTTTCCATGTTTTTCATGGTTTTCCTTCAAGAGATGCGTTCACTAGAGAGGAATTTTTAAAGATGAAATTTAAAAATGGGAATAGTTTTGATGACAAGTTATATTATTCTCATATTTGTTGAGTTTAAAATGCAAGTAAATGCTTATAAACAATAAAAATTGTTTTTTTTTAACATTATGCAACAATATGCAATGCCATTTATAAACATGTAACAATTGATCTAAAAAGTTTTTGTTTTCTCAACATTTCAACTTGCTATTGTAAAGATTCATGAATAATTTATAGAATTTTCCTTGCATAAAAAAATTGTTTAACTTGCACAACCATCACTTGAACAGATACAAAAATTGGAAATAAAGAGATATCTTGAATCTAAGGCACAGTTCCTTAATGGTTTTGTCAGCATTAATATTGAAAATTAAGTAAATAGAAATTCTGTTTACAATGTTAGTACAGTAGTGACAAATTCTTATGTTAGAAGTTTAATATATGGTATTTTTGAAGTTGATATCAATAGCTACAGAACAATTTGTCGTGATCTCAAAGGGGCTAGGTGAATTAATTCGCCTATCCCCAAGAGACACTAATATTTAAAGTAGTTATTGTAAGAATAAATATTGACCTACTTCCTAGTGACCCTTTGATATCCGCATTCCGTAAGGAATTAGGATTGACCCCGATATCCTTTGTCTTAATCACAAGTTAGTGACGTCATTTGCTAACTTGTAACCGACCAATCCCGTCCCACAGACAGACGGTTTACCCCGTTGTGTCCACTAAGCGCCCCTGGTAACCGGATGGTCGGAATCAGTTCCTCACCATCCTACCAGCTACAAGCAACCAGACAAGTCCTCAGTGACCCTCATCAGTCAAGCCAGCAGAGTGCCTATTTGAGCCCAGTGGAGTGACCCGAGGATCGAAGATCGACCAACCGCCTAGTTGGGAATCACCGAGGTTCCTGAGCCCCTAGACATCTACAGTCGTAAACCACCAGATCAGATTCACTGGACCCCATCCAGCCACAGCACCGGTGCGTGCCGACAACGAGAACCCACGACCTTTTGGTCAAACGCGTAGTCATCAATGTGCCTTTGAGTTAAGTTTAGTATTCTAAATCTGTTATTCAATTGTAAAGCCACGTGTGGCTATCTCATTCTTTGTAATAACTTACCCGTTCTCAGAATAAATTCCGAGTACTATTTGTTTGCCAAAATCTGTTTGTCTTCACCTTATTTTGCTACTAACCACGTGAATAAATCGCGTGGTATTTTCTTGTACGTATTTAACTAATTAGAGTCACCCAACTCCGAGGCACGACAAATTTTTCTAAAAGTTACAAAAATAGGAAATAAAGCAAATCTAGAGGCCTGCAGCCGCTTTGCTGACCAATTATTTTAACAGAGCTCGTAGCTGTTTGTAGTTTAATCTTAACCCTATCTCTAACTCTTTCTCTAACCCTAACTCTATCCCTTACCCTATACCTATCCTCATTCCTAACCTTATATTTTTCCTTAATCTTAAACCTTTTTTTAGTTTTAACCTTTACTCTATCCCTAACTCTAACCATCTATCTAACCTTATTTCTAACACCGCCCCTTTCCGTTTGATTGCAAACTTTAGATGGAAAAGTGAATAAAGTAAAAGTTTAAATGATTACCTTAAATGTCCACAATAAAAAACGATTTTAATACATGTATGGCAGCAAGGCCATTCCGAGCAATACATAACAGGGATGTAGGCTAGATTCACACTTTTGTTCACACTAGCAGTAACGTAACCATAGATTATACATAGACACATGCCGTTTCAATAAGAAAGTAACCGCAACACAACCACAATAATGCATTTTTGCATTGTTGCAATGTTGCTTACTGCTTACTGCATTTTTCTTGCGGTCTCTACATTACTTAAGCAGTAGCAGTAAGCAACACTGCAACAATGCAAAAATGCATTGTTGTGGTTGTGCTGCTGTTACTTTCTTACTGTTACTGCATGTGTCCAGTGGCAGATTAACTACTACCTAGGTTCTTAGGCTGAGCACCCTAACCTTGCCCACCATCCCATCTTTTACTTTTCTTATACATTTAACTAAATGATGTTTTCTGCTCGCAGGCCCTCCTTTCCGGGCCCCTAGGCCCTATGGCTAATCTGCCACTGCATGTGTCTACACATAATCTATGGTTATGTTACTACTAGTGTGAACCAAGCCTAATAAAACAATTAGGAATAAAAGGAACACACGTATATTTAGATCGGCAGTCATTATTAATATTATTAGTTTCGACATGACGTTACAATGTCGTTTGATACAATTAGCCAGTTCATTTTGCCGCGCATTTGACGTCATTGCCGATTCAACCAATCGCGGAGACGACCACCATCACGGCCACCACCATCTATCTTCGCTTTAAGTATTATAAATAATAATAATTGTTCAGTTTATGTCTGGGAATTTGGCATTAAATCTGTGAAAATAATTGTTTGTGAAGTTTTCTTGTAATAGCTCAAATCTTCAATTAGCATTAAAAAGACTAAATCGACAATCCAGAGATCATAGCTAAGGCCATTAGGCCTCTGATCCCAAGTTCATCGAAATAGTTTTACGAGGAGGAATGAGATCAGTGGATTAGGGAAAGGGAAATCATGTTCAAAGACTGTTCGGTTCATCCAACATATATGGCACTATCAGCAAAGTCGATGATAATCGACCTACAATAAATTCTCCATTTACTCAGTCTTTTTCAAGTTGAAACATCTGAACGATGCTAAAACTAACATGTCATCTTTAAAGAAAATAAATTGAAATTCATAAATTGAAGAAGTAGAGATTCAATAATAATTCCATGTTTGGCCCTTTTCAATCATCCAATCATCAATTATAAATTATTCTGCAAAACATTTCATTAAAAAATGTATTTTATGTTTATAAAAATTATGTTTAAATTTTTAAATTTGTTTTTATTTTGGTATTCAAATAAATCCAATATATCTTTATACCAATCTGAAACAATCATTGTTTTTGAAATAGGCAGCTGGATTGAAAAGAAACATTGCAAAGAATAAGAATTGAGCATGTTGCAAAGCCATATAGGATTATATTTGATCCCATCTCCTCTTCTCCTTTTTCTATTTCTATATTTCTTCTCTGCTTGGCTCCTTTTCCTAAAATTGTTTCCATTCATTTCCTATCTTGTTGCTCAAATTTATTGCAACTTTTTTTTTTACTGTTGATGGCTACCAACAAAATCCCCTTGCAATGGTCATTTTTCAAGCTTATAATAGCTACCTTGATATCATACAAAGTAAAAGAAAAAATTACAAAAGTAGAGCTGGTGGCATAGAGAAATGATAGCAATGTGCCTTAAGCTTTGTTGCTAGAACAAACATTTACACATTTCACTCAGTACAATAAACTGGGCCATTTAACCCAGGTGTGCTTCACAAACAACACTTTGTTGATATTTACCAATGTGCTATATATATCTATGCTTACTTTAGTCCTTTTGCTGAATATTAAAAGATTTTTAAATTGACATTCTAATTTTAAGTTATCAAGTGCTAGAAGTTATTTACAAAACTTGAAAAGTAAGATAATATGACATAAAAATTATACTTGAAATCCACCCTAAACAAGAAAACCAATTTTAAAGTAAACTATAAAAAGAACACTTTTAACTTAGGTTTTAAAACAAATAAGAAAACAAACCATAAGTCTCAAATCATCAATTATTCAAACAATCCCATTGTGGTTTTGGCTAAAAAGGAGTAAAAAAAATCCTTGCTGAAAGCCTAGCAAACTACTATCTTTTTCCTTCCTTTATTCTCTTTGCACCCCCAAAGATGCTGGAAATGGAAGAGATGGGCAAAGAAAGAAAATGATCTCATTTAAACTGCTCATGGCCTCCAATTGGAATTCAGGTGGCAAATTCCTAAGGGAAAAAGTAGTAACAGATGGAAACAGAGACACAGAGGGATCTGACAGGATATTATCCTGTAAAATAAGTTTTTATCAACATAAAAGACAAACATCAGCTATGGCAGTCATGTTTCATGTTGACTTTAAAACTTTAGAGTAGTGAAATAAATTCATATGACAAATTGATTTCAATATTGATTATACACTGCATTGTGACATTTAATCTTGGATCTACTAGTTTCATCTGTTTAATGAAATTAAAATGTGGCTGCTGAAGTTTAATATTTGTTTTCCACTGTGTATTGTTTAGTGGATTTTTATTCAATGTTGTAAATTATCAAACTTGTTTGAATAGTTTATAAATTATTTAAAGAGAAACTCAAGCTAGATCAACAAAAGACTATATTTAATCACATAAAACTTACTTTGACTTAAACATCTTCTTAAAAAGAAAGAAAAACAAATATAACAAAGATGGATGGAATTGTTGATGATAGTTTCTCATGGTGTCAAGGGTGAAAATGGATCATTTCTTAAAGAAACAGAAATAGCTTCTTTAAGAAAAATAGAATGGAAAAAAAAAATTGGGAATATAAAATGAAATGGAGGTTGAAAATGCATTTTCCAATTCCATTTGTTTCATTGAAAAGTAATAAAATAATTGAGTCACATCAAATTTTACTTTTGCCAGCTGTGTACTTCAATTTCAAATAAAATGTTTGAATATTTTAAGAGCATCATAAATATTGAACCTGGTCAAAATAGCACCAACTTTGAACAATCAAATTTCCTATTAGAAACATCTGAATCTCATTTATATTTCTTTTTTCTCATTTTAATCACATTATTAAAACTCCAGTTTTATTTCAAAAAGTAGTAAAAAAGTTTAAAAACAAATTTTACTTACAACTACAACAATCCATCTTACTTTATTTAGAATTACCTCATCTAAGTTAATTGTTTATATCTCAATTGAAGCATCTGATATATAAAATGTAATTTTAAAATTTTAAAATTTTGCCTGCTGGTTCATTTGCATTAACCAACGGAATACAAAGCTTATCTAACTGCAGTTTGCTATATAAAAGTCTTCATTCATCTTTGTCAACAGAAACCCACAAGGGATTCGATGATGAACCGAAAAATCTATATGAAAGATTGATTATGCTCGAGCATAGAGAACACGATGCAAGACAAGTTATTAACTTTTATAAAAATATCAAAATTTAATATTGTGCTACTTGAAACCTACATTTGACCACAAATAATTCTTGCAGAATTTATTAGAAAAATTAAAATTAGCTTTAAAAGTAACACGAAATGAATTCATTACGAGTTTCCTTATATATAGGAAATCGTTGGTAATTGGCTTAGTACTAATCATCCGCAGTCATGGCAACTGAAATCCAAGAAAGAATTTTAAGTTGGATTAACAAGGTAATATTTCCAAACATTTATTAACTGTTGATGGAAATAAAAATTCATTCATCTTCGTTTTAAATTATATTTTTTTATTTTCCTTTTGATCGTTTTTATTAAATTTTTTCATCCTTTTTGGAAAATATAAAAAAAATCGTATTTTTGACCCTAGAGAAAGTCTAGTACAGCAAGAAAATGCTCTCAGTGGAAGAAGTCACTAGAGAAATCTAAAGGTAGATTCAGTTAGCTTAAATGGGAAATTTTATTTCGTGCAGGATATCATGATATTACCAAAACAAAATTTTTGTTTTTAAAAAAAAATAAATTTAAAGTATTTGTATATGTTTTTTTTACTTGTTAAATTATTCATATTTTTATTTTATAATACAAAACAAATTAACATTTGCTAATTTATCCCTCATTTAATCCCCTCTCCAAAATAAAAAAAAATTCAAGCAAATAAAAACAAAATCACGAGATTTTGGAACCAAAACTAAACCATAAGCTTTACCAAGACCCTGGAACTCGAATTAGGCTTGTTTATCAATTCCAGACCACAAGCACGTGCGTGGAAACCGAATAATAATGAGCAACTTCATTTAATCCTTAAATCCAGTCGTTCTGAATCTCCAAAAATAATTTAGTAAACATGTTTTTTTTTCTTTTTATGAATAATGAATTTAAAAAAAATGTTTTGGAATTATTTCTTATTTAACTTAACCCTTTTTATTACAAATTTGGTAATAACTGTTATTTTTCTTTCTGCTTGTTTAAATTTTATATATCTAATCTGTTTTCGGTGTTGAGAAAAGAGATTTTTCTTTCAACGTTTTTCTTGCCTTAGCGGAACTAAGTCGAGAATAATAGAAGAAGAGCGAGCAATATTGGTGACACAAATGGGAATTGTTTTCCCAATGATTGTGTACAATTCGCCCACCTGTTTCACTCTCACATTCGTTTTCATCACCATCACGATACGGGTGAAAAGTTTCGCATTTTATTTTTATTTTCTTCTTTTTTTTTAAGTTATAAAAAAATATACATTTAAATTAAGTCGAGAAGAAAAATTTTAAATTTATAATTCAATTTGAACTTTTTTTTTTCCTTTCACTTGTTTATCGAGGGAATGAGGGAAATGAAAGAAATTGGCAGGTGAAAATTGTGTGGGTCATCCATTAAACATGTGTCCAATGATGGGAATGTGGTTGGCGAAGTGTGAAAAAGTCATGAATTTGACATGAGCTGCGAAATGATGCGAATTTTTGAGAAACAAATTTAGAAAAAAAAATCAAAATTTAAAAATGCGAATTTTTATAATTATTTAAAAATATAAAAACCTAAAAAAAAGTAAATTCCAAGTAAAATATTGTGTTTGGCAAAACTTGAAGTGACTTTTGGTTATCAAATATTAAACAAATTCAGCCAGAGTTATATGCACACAGGTGGTGTATGTTGCCAATTAGGCTGTGATGGCTTCAACAATTTTACAATTAGAGTTGATAAATTCGCTCGATGTATCCCACACAGTTTTTTTACATTGATCAGAACCTTCAACCATCCTTTTCTTTCCACATAATAAATCCGAGACCAAAATATCACATGTTCAAGACAAATAAATTCACCCACTTGACTCTATTTATTTTATTATTAATAAATTTGAATATATTAAAAATAAATTTATTCGAGTATCAAACTCTTCGACCTTTTACCACAAGCTTCAAAGTAATCATCAATTACTAAAAGTGCCATAAACTTTATTGCAATTTCCAATGCAACATCGAGTTTTGACATGTTATTCAATATTCATTTTGCACTATTGAATCGTCAATTTCATTGCAGCGTAACCGCATTAGTAGAGCGATCGCATCAAAATTCACACTCAATAATCCCACTTGTGTATCAGTTAGAACTGACAATTATGTCAGTTTGCGGTTGGTTACTAAGAAGCTTTAATTCGGTGTATCTCGACGGATGAGCGATTAATTCAGAGGACAAAGCAATAGAATTGGCGTTTCTCTCCCTACAGACCAATAGCCGAACAAGCGAAGCAAGAGCAATCAAGAGAAACAAAACTGTTGTAATCTGAAGAACAAAAGTGGATGAGAGAAGCAATATGAAAAGATTAAAGGCATTAGAGCGAACATTTGCACTTGTCACACACTGGCTTAAAAATAGTGACAACAAGGCACACACTCTAATTGGCTTAAGTGTTTGCAGGCAAGTTGGCAAGTGTAACAAGTTAGAAAGAATTCTTCTCCTTATTTCCATTTCTTTTATTCTTTTCACTTACATTTACTAGGTGCAAGCAATCAATTGCAAGGATTGTTGGCAATGTTTGCAATGCTGCCCATTTTTATGTATTAAGAGATTTAGACAGACTTAAAGAAAGTTTCTAGTATTTAATTTTAATCTTTTACTACTGACAAAAACTGTTTGGTAACTTACTAAAATTGCAGTTACTCTTCAAGTTTGTAATTAATGATTGTTATAATTTTAATTCAAAGTTGATTCTACATAGAAACTGGTAGCCAATGCAGATTTAAAGATAAGCAAAACAAGTTATAACTTAGGGTCTCATCTGACAAGAGATCCCCATTAATATGAAGTCCTATGAATTAAAGGATAGACCTTTAGAGGTTTGAACCCAAAAGTGTAGATAAATAGACATTGCACAATCAATTAAATTTGTTATATTTTTTTAAATTGTTTAATGCATATTGGATTTTTTTTATCATCAAATTGTTTATTAATTTTTTACTAAAATGGAACACTTTAATTAAAAGTTGAAAGCCCGATAAAGCCAGCCCTGATACTAACAAAGTATTGGTTAAGCTGCTAGCCTCTGGTCAATGTTGCACATTCGATCTCCTTCTGACTGAGATTTAGGTTTACTTTAACTAAAAAATGAAAAAAAAATTTTTGAAAGAAAATGATGATGATCACATTTGGAAAGTCAGCTGCAAAGTAATAATGACAATTTTAAACAATCCAATATGAAGCAAGCAATGAAATTGCGCAGACAACCTTTCTTGACACCAATAAATTCTTTGCACATTTCACTGAATAAATCAAAGTTTATAATTTCATTACCAACACAATAATTGAATATCTTTTTGCAAACTTTGCAATAATAAGAACAAGTTAAAGATTTTATTACACAACATTCTGCCACTATAAACTGAATTTCTATAAACTGCAAATAATATTTAATTTCTTCTTATCCTTAAAGTTCCTACAAATTCTAAGGCTCTACCACTATTTGTATTTTATTTAGTAGATATAACACAAATCCTGATAACATTGAGGCAAAGAATTCCATCACAATAACTCTATTTTGTATATTTCTAAAAAAAGTCGAAAAGGAAATTGACCCAATCCTTATCTCTTTCTTCAACAAGAGTAAAAATTCCCATCAAAATGCATAAAGATTCAGCTTTTTGCAAATAGTTTTTTTAGGGTAAAGAATGGTAGAGTTCATTGAAATCAAATTTCTAAACAAATCTCACTTTTTTTTCTCATTGGTTTGTTGAAAAGAATGTAGAATAACCAAATAATGCAGCCCAATACCAATTGCAGATTCTTTGGCTTTTATGCTGAGTTGTCTGAAAGTCACTATTTTCTTTACTTTTCTCATCTAATAGATATTATCTAGGAAGTATCTGCCATCTTCAATAGAAATTAGAAATTTTTTCTGTTTACATGGAAGGAAAATAAGCTATCAACCAATTTTTGAGTTTAAGTACCTTATTTTGTCCACAGATGTCGACTGAAGTAAATTCCAAACCCAATAGGTTTGTGAAATTCTGGTT
>JAQFZU010000824.1:0-18635 GCA_034696185.1 Henia vesuviana | reverse complement strand
AAGGTAAAGTGGAATACACATTCTGTGCAAATTTGAAGCAAATCCCTCGTGTTGTTCTTTTTTTATAGCAAGTTTTGCATTAAAAAGTGAACTTTTATGAGTTGAAAAATTTTTAAAAAATCTAAATTTGGAGGAACCAAAGATTTTTCTGTTGGAGAGTGTAAAGTGTAGTGTTAAAAGGATTCTGTGGAAATTTGAGCCAAATTCCTAGTGTCATTTAGTTTTCATTACAAAATCATTTTGGCTTGTATAAAGCAGAGCATTTATAATGTAATGAAATTATTTATTTATTCCTTTGAGTATTTGATCTTAATAGTTACTAATTAAAATAAACTTATTCTTAATAAATTGTATTTCTTTGTATTAAATTTCATTTATTTGTATTAAAAATTTATTTGCATCGCTTACTGAATTATAGAAATCACCTTTTCATAACACCTATGATCGATTACATGCGTCTAGTGCCTTTACGAATGTGGTGCTGGCGAATGTGGTGCTAACTTTACCATGGTATCGATTCCAGGCACAGCTAATCGCAAATTGGGTGTAGTGTACGGATTGTTAGATAACGTTAGGTGTTTACATTTATTACTGTCAATTAGAATTCAGAAAATGGACGTTCTGTATCTGTAATTGTGTTTCATAACATCAAGCTAAACTTAAGACGGTAAAAATGGCTATGAATGAAAAAGCCTTCTTTTTCTCGGCTGTGCAACATTTAGCGCGATCACTAGCGGCACTCGATCCGACACCACCAGAAAAGGTGATAATAAAATCATAAATTACAAAATAAAAATTTTTAAAATAAATATAATTTTATATTTAGTTGCAAAAACTACTTATTCTGTGCCCGCAAGAATCAACGAAAGGATTATATCGATTAGATCAAAGGTCACAAGATGCAGTTGCAGCACTTGGAATTTATTTCCTCGAATCCAATTTACAAGTATAAATTATTTAAAAAAATACAAATTAAAATGTATTAAGATGATAATTCATTTATTTCAAGCATAAAGATAAGATTCTTCCTTACCTTTTGAAGTTATTAAAAGGATTACCTAAAGCTGTGTGGCCAGACGAAGTGAAAATTCATCCAACTGATCGTAAAACAAATAGAAAAAATTCTGAAATTAACAAAAATTAAAATTAAAAATTTTAAATAGGAATTCCAATTTGTGAACGATTCTGTTTTTGTTTGAATACTTTGCTTAGTGATATTGCAGCTCGCAATGAAAGTTGGAGAGATGAAGTGAGATTTTAATTTCAAAAATTAAAATTAAATACATTTTAATTTATTAATTTGCTTAATTTTAGATTTTAAGCGCTCAAGTTGACTTTTTAGCCGTTTTAACTAATTTAATTCGAAGTTACAAATCGCAAGGTTCTAAATCACCTAAAGGAAGTAACGCAAAATGTAAATTCGAAATTAATTTTGTGTGATTTTTTAAATCAATTTAAAAAATTTATAAATTTTTCTAGTGACACTTTGTAAATGTATTGTGCCCATCTTGTTTGGATTGGCACGAGCAATGGGTCGTGCATCGAATCAAGAACCACCATTACTTTGTCGAATGTTTCCAAATCCAAAAAATCCAATTCCAATTCAAATTGAACCGAAATTTGAAAAGAAAAGAAGTTTTACTAATTTTAGACCAATAATACCTCGGTCATTGTCAAGCATTTTTCCTTCGACACTTAATCTCGCGACTGTTTCTATTAACAACGTTGGATTGGATTTACCGTAATTAAATTAAAATTTTATATCACAAAAATTTAATTTTTTTTTTTTTAAATAGTTTTTCGCGCATTTCGAGTGCACCCACGAGTTTTACTTCGATTCCAATACTACAAAATAACCCACCGAACCAACAACAAATCGACTCGACTACATATTATTTCAGTAAATACGGGTCAAGTTTTGGACAAATAGCAACGATTGAAACAATGGATCCGAGTGAAGAAAATCCATTTAATTTTTCGATCGTTCATTTACAAGCCGTTTTATCAAATGTAAAATTTTAACATTTGAAATTATTCATTTTAACTAATAATTTATTTTTCCAGGCTAAAAAACTACTCACCAAACAATTATTACAATATCTGGACGATCAAGCGCTTGATGTTTTTATGGTATAATTTTTTTTTTTTTTAATTTGAAATATTTAAAAATTTTAATTTTTAAACTCAGAGCGGCGAAGTTACAATTTTTCCATATAAAGGATTCAGCGAAACGATGAATCTCGTGATTGTTTCTTTGCTAAGAAATTTACTACAAAATCAAAAAGGTTTGATTTTACCATAAATTTTTATTTTTATAATAAAATTTAATAATTTAATTTAATTTAGAATTACCGGGACCTTTCACGAGAGACGTTCAGGATTTTATTAAAGGTTTGTTCCTTTCGGGACAAACGACACTTCAGAGTAAATTCCACGACGCGAGTGAAAAAGAAGATCGCGAATCAAACTTTGGAGTAGTGAATAAATTCAAAGTAAACGTCCAATTCAACGCTGCATGCGCTGATTTACTTGTTTGGGCCGTTGGAGATGAAACAGGTATATTTTTTCAATCAAATAAAATTCTAAAATTAAATAAAATTCAACTTTCAGGCGCCGACAGTTTATGTAGCCGTTTAACCGAGAAAATTAATTCGTCACACGGCCAAAAATTAGTTCTCGCGCACATGCCATTACTTCTCGTTTGCTTAGAGGTTATTAAAATAATAAATTTTTTTAAATTCCAAAATTTTAAATTTATAAATTTTAGGGTTTGGGAAAACTCGCATCAGAATTCCCCAACATATCTCACTTAAGTATAACTCCATTACGCGATTTTCTCGTGGCTCCATCGCCCATTTTGCTTCGTCTGCATAGTAAACAAAAAGGCGAATGTTCGTCGCAATTGAAAATAACCGTAACCGACGAACACATGTCTTCGTGTAGCACCACCACATCCCTTACCTGCAACAGCACATCGACCGCTTTCGAGAAACTTCGCGATACAGCCATTCAAAACATGTGTAGAGCTTTAAAAGCTGGACTGACTGTCGACCCAAACTGCGTTCGAGCTTTTCTCGCTTCAGTTTCCAACCGCTTGTTCATGGCCGAAAAAAGCGACACTGAATCGACACTCATTTCAACCAACACCGTCGTGATGTTGGGCCACGTTGCCGTCGCTTTGAAGGATACACCAAAAACGATGGAATCGATCCTTCAATTCTTTCAACAGCGATTTTCTCGACCGCCTTCTCCATTGGATGTCCTCATTATAGATCAACTTGGATGCATGATTATTGCAGCTAAAGGAGATGTAAAAAAATGTATTTTAATTTAATTTAATTTTTAATATTGTTTTTTTTTTAATTTTAGTCACTGATTTATGAAGAGGGCATGAAAATGTTCACGATGATAACTGTCGAAGCCAGTTCCGCTTACGTGCTCGGCACTGACGATAATAGAAAACAACAATATCGACACGTTTCGCTCGCAGTTATCAATGCATTGGCTAACATCGCAGCCAATCTTCAAGGCGAAACCGAAATGAAGGAGTTACTCGTTCGTTTGCTCGAATTGTTTATTCAATTGGGTTTAGAGGGCAAACGAGCGAGTGAAAAAGCTCCTCTGAAAGCTTCCAGTAGTGCTGGCAATTTGGGCATTCTCATTCCTGTCATTGCAACAGTAAATTTAAACAAAAATTTTTTTAATTTAATTTTTAATTTTTTTTTTATTTAAAGTTGATTCGCCGTCTTCCACCCATCGTTAATCCCAAACCCCGTCTGTTTAAACTATTTCGTGATTTTTGGTTTTATTGCGTCGTTATGGGATTCACTTCTGAGGAAACGGGTCTTTGGCCGCGAGAGTGGTACGATGGTGTGCGTGAGATTGCGACTAAATCACCTCTTTTAATATCCATTTCGTCATTGAGATCGGAATTACTACATAATTCAGCACTGAGAAACGACAGTGTCTCTGTCGTAAGTTTAAAAAATTAAAATTAAAATTGTTAAATTTATAATTTCTGCGTTTAAAATTTTAGGCCGAACTTCAAGAACTGCGATCGCAGATTTTAAATTTACTCGAACATCCTCCAGAAGCATCGCCAGTAGTTAATAAATTGGGATTTGCTCAATGCACTTATCTTTTGTCTATTTATCGGTTGGAAAGTTTAAGGTATTTAATTTTATAATTTAATTTTTAATATTCATAAATATTAATATTTATTTTAGAGTTCAAAATTTAGAAGAATCGAGTTTTCATTCGGTTTTTGCTTATTTAGAAGACAGTGCCATTCAAAAGGACAAAGACGGTTTATGGGTTTGTATGTCGGCCGTCGGTGAACGTGTTTTCAGTACTTTCTTGGACGTCGTCTCTCACAAAGTAAAAAAAAAATTTAAGTAAATTTAAATTTAAATATTTTTAAATTTTAAAAAATTTATTTTAAATTTTAAGTTGAGAAATAACAAACGAGAGAAAGAATTAGAAACGCACGCACAATTTTTATTGGTTAAATTCAATCATCCAAATCCAAAAATTCGTCGTGTCGCCGACCGGTATTTATCGAGTTTAGTCGACAGATTCCCGCATTTATTATGGAACGGTAAGATTCTCCAAACGATGCTTGACATTCTTCAAGTCTTGGCCAAATGCCTCGAATTGGTAATTTAATTTGCATTTATTAATTCAATTATTTATTTTAATATATTATTTTAAGGATGCGAACGAAGAAAACCCTCAATTACTGGTCCCTGGGACTCCCTACAAACTCATTTTACAAGACACACTCGAAGCGCGCGAAGTAAATTTTAATTAAATTCTTTTTAAATTTTAAAATTGCAATTTTAAATTTCAGACGATCGTTCGCGATTTCGCCGCTCGGTGTCAAGGAATTATTCAAGAAGCGGTCAAATGGGCCCCGAATGCCACTCAATCTCATCTTCAAGAATATTTACATCAATTGCAAAATGCAAGGTCGGGTTTGTTGTATCACAGTGGAGTTGCGCTTAGCATCGAAAGTGTTTTACAGTTTATTGGATTGAATGCTTTTAGTAGCAGATTAGGGGTTTGTTGAGTTTTGTTTATTATTTATTTAAATTTTAATTTAATTTTTTTTAGTCTGTGACTTTGGATAAAAGACCCGTTTGTGTCAAATCAGACGCATCTCGATTTATCTCGGCCGTTGCTTTACGTAGTCGATATTCGGGCGAAGTAATGGGGATGATCCAATCTTGCGAAAATCCCGAGCAACGGATTAAACTTAATAAACAGTTGTGCAGTTCGCTTTACAAATCGTGCCAAGATAAAAGTATTTAAATTTTTTTTAAAAATAATTTTATAAATAATTTCTTTTTTAATAATCTCAGATGCCGACTGCTACAAATCGAATATGTACCGAGCATGCGCATTATTAATAGTGACACATGGTAAATATTTTTAAAAAAATATTTTATTATTATAAAATATATTAATTTAGGATTGGATCGAAATCTTCTGCACGCACTTTGCTCATCAGTCGTTGAATACTTCATCGAAGACGCGATGCAAGCTGCAATTGCATGCTGGGAATGGTTACTAGCCGCACGCTCCGATTTAGAAATACAAGTAATAAATAAAATCTACTTTTGATTTATGTAAAAATTGTTTTTAAGTTCCTCCAAGACATGGCAGCGGCTTGGCAAACGACAATCGAGCGTCGAGTGGGAATGTTTTCGGAAGATAAAGTAACGGTGAGCCCATTGGCTGCTTACGAAGGCTGCGATTTGACTCCTAATCCACCTTTTGTCATCCCTCACACCATGTGGATCAAAGTATAAATAATTTTCTAAATGAATTTAAAAAATATTTTAAATATCTTAAATTTTCAGTTCATAGCCGAACGGATCGAAATAGCCAAATACTGTAGTCTCGAACAAGTAGAAATCTTCGCCAACATGTTACATCGATCGTTATCGATGAGTGTTGGAACAAAAGAAAATTACAAATGCCGTCACATCGCAGCCATAGGACCGAGATTTCGTTTACTATCATGCGGTCTCTCCCTACTCCAAGGCGATATTTTACCCCGAACGTTGAGTAAAAACGTTCTAAGAGAAAGAATTTATCTCGGAACTTTAGATTATTTTTGGTGAGAATTTAAAAAAAAATTTTTTTTTAATTTAAAAAATAATTTTTTCAGTTGCCCTCCGATGTGCCCAGTCCAAAAAGGCCCCGATTTACAAGAAGATATTCAAGTTTTAATAAAATTCTGGCAAAGCATGCATTCGGATAAGAAATATTTGCGAGCGACGATGATCGGAGGTATTAAAAAGCACGTTAAAAAATGCATTTCGAATGTCGTGTTTAGAAAAAAGCACTCGTAGTAGTAGTGCGTGTTGCATGCGAATGCCAAACTGTGTCTTTTCCAGATATCACTGATCCTACTCAGCCTCTCGCGACTTTAGGTAGCGATCACCGATTCCACAGCGGCACCACCGATCTCGCCGGTCGCAATTCGAGCGGGTGGATGAACACGATACCCTTCAGCAGTAGCATGTCTTCGGTGTCGCGTCGATCATCTCGCAGTCCTCGTAAGAACAGCACTGATATCGATAATTTCGTCAAGGATTACATGAAAAAACGCAATCTCATATTGGGATTATTGGTTAAAACAATAAATTGAATTAAATAATAATAATAATAATAATAATAATATTTTAGGCGGTCGAAGTTGAATTTTTGGTCACGTGGCACAACCCTTTGACACAACCTGAGCTTCACATTCCTGGGGAAGAGACGATAGCGGCTTGGCGAAGCCAACCGGTGACTGAGAGAATGTGGCGTGATACAGTACGGTTGGCGTGGGACATTAGTCCCATATTAGCGGTCCATCTGCCAACCAGATTTAAGAATTCTGAAGCGTTGGTCAAGGAAGTCTCAAGACTGGTGCGGCTTAATCCGGGATTGGTTACGTCGGTTTCGGAAGTCTTACAGTACATCATTACTCCTGATACGATCTTATGCGATGCGCTCGAGGTTTTTTTCTGCAATTTTTAATTAAATTTTATATTTTTTTAATTTTTTGTTTTAATTTTTTAGTTGACTCATATTTTAACATGGGCTTTGGTACCACCAGTTAAAGCTTTGGCTTATTTTTCACGTCAGTATCCGCCGCATCCGTTGACAGCGCAGTTCGCGGTCAGAGTTCTCAATGCTTATCCACCCGATGTGGTTTTGTTTTATATTCCGCAGTTGGTTCAAGCCGTTCGTTACGATACGGTAAGAATTTTTTAATGGTGAATTATTAATTAATTAAATTTTTTAATTGCAGATGGGTTATGTGACTGAATTTATTCTTCGCGCTGCTAAGAAATCGCAGCTTTTAGGGCATCAATTAATTTGGAACATCAAAACGAATATGTACGTCGACGAAGAAGCGCATCAAAAAGATAGTAAAAGAATTTTTAAATAATATTTTTAAAATTAATTTGTTTAATTTTAATTTTTTCATTTTAGTCGATTTATACGAACCTCTCGAAACGATTATGATCAACATAATAAATTCAGTTTCTGGCGCTGCCAAACAATTCTATGAAAAAGAATTCGATTTTTTCGGTCGAATAACTTCAATTTCTGGTCAAATAAGACCGTTCCCTAAAGGTGCTGAAAGAAAACACGCGTGTTTAGCAGCATTGAGTAAAATCCAAGTTCAACCTGGTTGTTATTTACCATCGAATCCCGAAGCACTGGTCTTAGACATCGATTACAAATCGGGTACACCGATGCAAAGTGCGGCCAAAGCCCCGTTTCTTGCTCGTTTTAAGGTCCAACATTGCGGAATCCAAGAATTAGAATCGGTTGCGATGCAAGCAACTCAAGGAATCGTTTACTCGTCACCAAACCCAGACGTTATGACGACATCGATGGCCACTCAGTATTGGCAGGCCGCCATATTCAAAGTCGGGGATGATGTTCGTCAAGATATGTTGGCTTTACAAGTTATTGGGATATTTAAAAATATTTTCCAGCAAGTTGGATTGGATCTTTTCCTATTTCCATACAGGGTTGTGGCAACGGCACCGGGAGTAAGTTAAAATAAATTTTTAATTAGTTAAAAAAATTAATTTTTATTTTCATTTTAAAGTGCGGAGTCATCGAATGCATTCCCAATGCCAAATCGCGCGATCAATTGGGAAGACAAACTGATATAGGAATGTACGAGTATTTTATTAAAAAATACGGCGATCCAGTAACGATGGAATTCCAAGAAGCGAGAAGAAATTTCGTTAAAAGTATGGCTGCATATAGTGTTATTGGATTTTTATTGCAAATCAAAGACAGACATAATGGGAATATCATGTTGGATACTGATGGACATATTATACACATTGGTATAAATTATATATTTTTTTAAAATTTAAATTATATAAAATTTCAATTATTTTAGATTTCGGTTTTATGTTCGAAAGTTCTCCCGGAGGAAATTTGGGATTTGAACCAGATATTAAATTGACGGACGAAATGGTTATGATTATGGGTGGGAAAATGGAAGCAGCACCTTTTAGATGGTTTATGGCACTTTGTGCTCAAGCTTATTTAGCTGTCAGGTATTTAATAACATTTTTAAAACATCTTACATTTGCATTATTAAAATTTGTATTTTAATTGTTTTTAAACAGGCCTTACCGTGAGGCAATAATCACGTTGGTATCACTGATGCTCGATACGGGTTTACCATGTTTTCGTGGCCAAACTATCAAGCAACTTCGAGCGAGGTTCAGTCCTAACAGTAGCGACAAAGAAGCTGCAGCTTTTATGCTCGGCGTAATTAGACATTCCTTTTTAAATTTCCGTACTCGAACTTACGATTTGATTCAGTATTATCAAAATCAAATTCCGTATTAAATTATTTAATTGTAAATAAATTGTAAATGTGTGTTTAAAAAAATGTTTGATATTTGTATAATTAATGTTTGGTTTGACGATTGTTTTTTAATTCATGTAAATTTATGGATTATAAATTAAAATTTAATTTATCGATAATTTTATATCAGTTATTTACTTCTCCTTCGATCGGTTCGACCAATGCGTGAACAAATTCTAAAATGTAATGAAACATCAATTAAATATTTAAAATGGAATTTATGATGGTTTTTACCATCGAAGTCGATTCTTCCATCGCCATCTAAATCAACTTCGGCGATCATATCTTCGACTATAAATTAATCGGTTGGAATTAAAGAGAAAATTGTTTTTTTTTTAAATTGATTTTTTCTTACTTTCGATTTCGGAGAAACTTTCACCGAGACATTGTAAAACCGCTCTTAAATCAGATGCACTGATGTAACCTATAGAGAATTAGAAAATTCTTTTAATTGAAATTTTGTCAATTTAAATCTCACCTCGGCCGTGTTTATCGAAAACCTAATTTTAAAAATAAAATTTAATATTTTTTTATGTTAATTTAAAATATTAAATTATACTTTAAAAGCATCGCGTAATTCTTTTTCCTCGTCTTCTGGTGTTGAAAGTGCACTTTTACACATATTCGATACAATTTCGACGAATTCGTCGAAAGTGAAATTTCCATCACCTTTTTTTGAGTGATTAAAGTTTAATATAATTTAATTAATTATTCAACTTACCATCGATGTCGACTTCTTTTAATAATTCACTCAATTCATCCTCAGATGCAAATTGACCTAAACTCCTCATGACTCTTCCTAATTCATCGGTCGTAATCGACCCGTCGTTATCTCTATCGAATATTTGAAATGCTTGACGAAATTCTACAAATAATTTTTTTTTGAATAAATAATTTCTAATAATCACTTAACATTACCCGCTAATTGCGCATCAGTCAGTTTTTTCTTTTCCTCGATCTAAAAATAACAAAATTCACATTTAAAAAACACAAAACTCGTTTCGTCACTTACCGACATGACTCGAATGCGATGCTCGACAGCCAACAATTAGGGGCCGCAAAGCGACAACTCGCGATTGGGGAGATTAGGAAAAGATTAAACGATTACAACCAAATCCGATTAAAAGCAAGTTGCTAAAGATAAAATTAAATTGAAAGTCTTGCATAATTTAGTTTAAACGGTTTTAAGGCAGATGCTCACCATCTGTTTTCCCGACTGCCATCTCGCGATAATTACTTTGAGCTTTAACGGCTGGCCATTGTTGGATCTAACAACAATCGTTGCTAAGCAACAGGCAGCTGAACCATTGATCAGCCGTTGCCGTTACTATGGTTATTCGTATGGTATCAACAGTTACATATGACATGAATGCTGATAAATTATTTTGAATTTTATTACGTTAATTATCATTTCAAAATTCAGGCTAGAAAAGCCAAGGGGTGAGGAATTAATTATTCTTTATGAAAATTATGTTTTATGAAAATTAATTAAATTAAAATTCGAGTGCAATTTTCATAGCTTTTCTGCTTTGCTCGTCAAACTCATTGTTTTCATTAATTTTTTTTATAGTTTGAAGTTTGGACAGAGTTTAGGTATTTTATGCACAGATGACAAACTTCCCGCCAAATTATACGTAAATATCTTTAACTCTTTAATTAATAGTGAAATTAATTTTTTTGTTTAAATTTTAGTCGTTGCTTTTGTATTTATACGTGAATGGATCTCAAGTACACACTTTAGTCCCATTATGTCCAATCCAAGTTCGAGAATACAAAGAATTAAAATCAAAACTTAAAAGTAAAAAACGTTTTCCGATGTGCCAATACTCGGAAAATGCATCTTTAGCTACACTTAAGGTATTAAAAATAACGTTATAAATATTAAATAATTAATTTGTAATTTAAATTAAACAGAACTTCTTGAAGCATTTACCACACCCAATTTTGGATAAAGAAAAATGGAAAAATATTTGCTATCGTTTTTTCCTCGAGGATTCACTAACTGAACCTAAAATCAGAGAAATGGGACATGAAATTCTAACGTAAATACCATTTAAATTTCACTTTTAAAATCAAAGTTATAAATATATCGTATTTCCAGAGCTGAATCGTGTAATATGACACCGACTGAAAAAACATTATTCCATCACATCGTCGTTGTTATCCGCGAAGTATCAAAAGATCGAAAACGAAAACGAATCGAATTCGAACGTTTAATAGCAATACTCGATTACCTCGGCCCGACTTTGATGAGATCCAAAGGCAAAATGTTGAGTAGACCTAAATCGAAAGACAAAGTAATATAAATTTCATTGTTTAAAATAAACAAAATATTTAATTATTTTCTCAACAGCTCGATGGAGTCGATAAAGTATTTCTAACATTTATTATTTGTTTCGCCGATGAAATCTTTGGACACGAACTCGATAATATTTTCCCACCGAAAGCTGCATTCAAAATCAAACACACGTTCGAACGATCATTTCGTCTATTTAATCCGTATTAACGAATAAAATTGTAGAATTAATAGGAAATAAAATTTTAGTATTTTATTTAAATGTTTGAAAATTCAATTTATAAATATAAAAATATAAATATGACTTAAATTCTTGATTTTTTAAAAATTGTATATAAAATTCTAAAATCTAAAATTTTATAATCCATTAATAAATTTTTAAAAAAAATTTTATAAAACAAATTTTTTCAATTAAATATTGTTGAAATTAAAAAAAATACTACGATCGGTTCTTCGATTGTTGAATTATTGCTATAATTTTTTTTTTTAAATAATTAGAAAAAATAACTATTGTTTAAGCTCGTTATTTGTCATTCTTTTCGTTAACGTGATTCACTTCTGCGATCACATTTAAAGTATTGATAGGTGCTGGTGATCGAGCGACCATTTCCACCTCCGAAATGCTGTGTTTACGTAGTAAGGAACGAAGAGCTTCGATCTCTTGTTCTTGAGCTGCACAATATTCACGGAATTTTGATAATTCCTGCTCCAAAGCTTCTTTGGCACGTATTTCTTTATGTAAACGACGTTCAGATTGCATTTTAACTGACATTACGATACCTGGAATAAAAATTAATTAAAATTTTAATTTTTTTTTAAATTTTAAATTTTAAAATTTACCGTTTAAAATTCTCGTCACTCTCCATAACCTGAAAATAATAAGTAAACCTAATCCATTGACCGCCGAATGAATGTGATTGTAAGATAAATCTAAGGCGAATGATATTATAACAATGACGGCATCAAAAATCTCCAATTTGTGATGGAAAAATTCCAATCTGAATGCGTATAATTTAATTATAATTTCGATTAAGAAGATGCTAAGTACAGCAATGCTTAAGTAATGAAGTATCTAAAAATAAATAAATAAAATTAATTTTTAAAATTAATTTTCAAAAATTGGAAATTTACTTCAGCGATTTCATTTTCCCTTTCCTTTGACTCTAAATCGATGAGAAGTTCGCCAATGACGAGTAAACAATCGAGAATGACTAAAATCACTACCGAAACCTTTTAAAAAGAAAATTTTTATTTTTATTTAATTTCTTTTCAATGAAATTTACTTGGAATTTATGACTGTGAAGAATATCCGCGACTTTTTCTCGAAAAGTTTTCATTTGTCGTATGTTGTGGTCGTCGTCGGTCGTTACTGAACTCGTCGTATCTTCTTTCATTATGATTTTTTCAAGGTTTTCACTCAGTCTCTGGTGATTATCCATACTAAAATTTTTAAAAAATGACATCATTTAAATTTATATCAAAGTTATCAAATAAAAAAAAAATATTTTTGTTGAATAATTTCTGTAACACAAATTTCACATTTTGTTATTTTTAAATTTTAAGTAATTTGGTGTTGGTCATGGATTATAATTTGTTTTGGGTGATATGATAACGGTAATTTACAATAATGTTAATAATTGGTGCAAGTGTCCCGATTAATTACCTGATTGGTACTGAATTCGTTCAAATTGTTCTTGGAATTAAATCATCGCCTGCGAAGCATCAAAAATTTGTAAACAAACAAAGTGATTGCGGGTGGGCCGCTGTAACTCGTTGATCCACCCACTCACAACACCAACTTTAAAAAAAAAACGACGTGCGAGATTAGTTTTTATTTAATTTCACGGCTTTTTAGAGGCTTTTGACCTACTTTGACCAACTAATGCCAGAAATTAAAATTTTAAAACATTAAAGTTTTTTTAAAATTTATAAAATGATAAATAAATTTTATTATTCTTTTTAAATTATAATTTTAATACAAAAAATTAATTTCATTGTAAATTTTATATATATATTAGCATCAGATGGCATTAGCATCGAAACATCATTCATTACATCATGGTAGCTTATTCGAGCTAACATCATTTAAAAGCAGAAAAAAACAACCGAAAATGTTGGTATTAATCGTGAAAGTTGGCGAAGAAGTATGGGAACAATGCGTGATCTGCCCCAATTCGATCATCGTTGGATGCGACTTGGAAAACGTAATTCTGTACGACCCTTCGATCGACCCTAATGAAAAAGCACAAGAAAACGAAAACAACAAGAATTATCTACTAATGCAAGAAAAGAACGATTATTTTCTCCAAGCAATCAGCATAATAAAAATGTGTAGTTGCCTCAAAGAACTGATGACTCAAGAACGAAGATGTTTAAACATTTCAATGGACACTCATTTATTTTCGTGTTTTTTAAACGAATTATCACAATCTGAAAATTACAGGCGAAATATAATAACAAATTTTTTAACTTATTGTAATTTAAAAAGTGATAAATTCGTGACTAAATGTGATAAACCGAATAATAACGAGACAACTGATCATCTACGAGTCGTTGTACACCTCAACTGGCCCGAAATGCTTAAAATCGATTACAATTGGTAAAAATAATTAATTTAAAAATTAAAAATAATTAAATTTATTATTTATTTTAAACAGGAATGACAAAATGGAACGATTAGAACTAGAAAAATTAGAATTAGAAAATTTAATGGCATGGCTATCGACATTAGGTGGTGCTTACTCAGCTTTAGGAGACGAATTTCAACATTGCGTAAATGAATAAAATTTTTAATTTGTTTTATAAATATTAACTAATTGATTTTTCCAGGCTGAAACAGCGGGTAAAATCTCATTACAACAGTTGAAACTTGCAATTAGATTAGGCGATCCAATAATATCATCGAAATGCAAAGTGTATTTTGCTATTAGTTTATTACAACAAGGATATTTATACGAGCCTATGATGCTTATTAAGTGAGTTTTTTTATTATTATTTTAAATTTTATAATTAAAAAAATGTTTTTTTTATTTTTTAGGCAACAATATCGATTTGCTAAGAGTTTACACGAAAATATCAAAGATAATCGATTAATTAACATGTGTAAAGGCGTTTGGGCTAAAATGCAGTATTTACACTCTCTACGTAAAAAATAAAATTTATTATTTGTTTATTTTTTTTAATTAAAAAAATAAGATTTAAAAACGTACTTTCACTTTATTTCTCTTTTGGGATCATACAATTGACTTAATTGAAATAATTAATCGGATAAAAAATATAAATCGTAAAAATATGTGCAAAATTCATTAAATGGAATTTTTTAAATTATAAAACTACAAAAAAAAATATTTCTTTTTATGATTAAAAAGTGGTAAAATTAATTAATAATAATTAATATCAGGTGTTATAAAATAGGAAAAAGTGTTTTAAAATTTTTTTTTTAAATAAAAATAAATTTTTTTTCTTATTAAAAAAATAATAATTGATTACAAAAACGATGCATAAAACCTAATTAATATAAAAACTACAACTAATCACAGTAAAAACTGAAAATTATTTAACAAAAAAAAAAAAAATTAATTATGTCCATGATTTACCATCATTTTTTTCCACTTTCACACAATAAGCCATGCAAATATTAAGAGTAGATAATCAGTGGAAACAAAGTACAGTTTTTTTTAAAAAGTTATACAAAACCGAAAAGGAATATATAATATTATCAAAATGTGACTTCTTTTTAAACAAAAAAAAAAAAAAAAAATCAGTGCGCTAAAGCACCCATTGGATCCCATGCAGGTAAAACGATCGGTTCCTGACTTAAAACCGACAAAACATCAGGCGGTACATATTTTTTATCGACCACAATTTCATAAACGAATTCGTGGAACCACGATTTTAACATTACGAGGTAACCTTAAATATTTAATTATTTAATTTTTTTATTATTATCAAATTTAAAAAAATACCTTTATCGCCCCGATCGTCGCCCCATGAATTCTCAACTCGCCATTTGACTGGTTCACCATTTTCCTAAAAATGCAAAACATTTTAAGAATTTAAATTTTAAATATTCAAATAATATTTTACATCGATTGAAACGGCCGTAAAAACCATTGCATGTGTCATTTTCGATTCACCATATATTAAACGATTGGCTTTATCTAAATTTAGACAAACATCGGTACCGAATACGAGTTTATAATCTAAACTGTAAATAAAAAAATATTAAATTTTATTTATAATTTAAAAATAATTTTATTATTTACCAATCGATCGATAGATATCCCTTCGAACAGTAAAAGAATTTGCCTACATCACAGCCGAACCAAACAGCTTCGTTGTTTTTAATCGATTCGGCAGCGACTTTAATGAGTAATTCAACGGGTTGATTGTTGTATAGAGTTCGATGTCCATCGATCATATTGCCTAAGCAATCAACAGTGTATAATTTTCCATAGGCGTTAGATGGTCGTGGATCGGTGACCAAACAAACCTATAAATTTAAAAATATTAAAATTTATTCACATTAAAATAATAAATAAAAATGCAAACTTTGTTATCAACATTAAATATTGGTTTGACGCATTTCTCGTAAAATTCAACAGCAGAAACAGGTCCAACACTGTGATATTGTTTGTTTTTATCGTAATATTCCCAAGTGAATAATTTAGTTGGGATACCGAGACATATACCAACGATACGGTAAATCTAAAATAAAATTTTAATTAATTTAAATTTTTTTTTTTAAATTATTTTTTTACTTCGCCCATCATTTCCTCGATTTTCTCCTGCAATAAAAGTTCACCCATTCCATTTTCAACACATTCCCATAAGGTTTTTGTATATTCTCGAACCTTAATTAAAAAATTAAAAATCAAAATAAATAAATTAAAATTATAAATTAAATCGAAATACTTTGCTTCTAAGCACTGAATTCATTCGCGGAGTATGTTCGTCGCTATATGCATCGGGGAAATGCGATTTGGGCATCAATCCGTGTTTATTGATCAAATTAACCAACATATCCCATTGACCACCATCGGAGATGGGTTCGTTCATTAAAAACGATAAAAGACGACCACTCGGATGCTCGTCTCCGCGACGTGCGATTTCAACGACTTTGTGTAACAAATAGTTGCATCGTTCGACCTTAAATAATAAATAAATTTCAGTATAAAATAAATTTTAAAATATATTTAATAAAGTAACTTACGTACCTTATCCCAAAAAAATAAATACGATTGACTGAATTCGAATTCCTCTAAATTGAATTGTTTCATAAAAGGTATTCGAATTACATTGAGACAAGCGAAAATCCAACATCGACCCGAGTTTCTTTGATGGGTAATTGGTTTTCCTTCAACTTCGATCTGGATATAATTTAAATGTAATTTAATATTTAAATCAATTTTTAAATTACCTTATGAGTAAAAACGTGGCTTGTTTCTTCAATACTTTGCCTTGTAATACAAACTTCCAACGGATCTTGTTTAGTAACAACATTTTGCGCCAAAATATTCTTGGGATCCGAATAAAACGATGAATGATATTTCTGCAAAATATCTGCCGATAGACCTGGAAAAAAGAAAAAAATTTCTTTCATCAAAAGTAGGCCATTTTAAAAAAAAAATGGAACAACAAAAAAAATTGTAATTAAAAGAAAAAAGTTTGAAAAAAAAAAAACAACAAATGATTTGAACAAACTGCGAATGTTCACTTTTGATTTTTGAATTAAATTTTAAAAAAAGGCCAACAAATTTCCATAGGTCTATACCGGTGGGAATCTCCATGGGTACCTGTCTAGACGTGGGTGACACTTGACACAGGTGAGATGAGGGAGGGTGGTCTAATGAGGGTTTATGAGTGCGAGATACGCATTGCAATGCTAAACACGCGATCAACATACATCGCTACGTTACATCGCTATGTTGATTAAAAGTGTTAATTGATTGACTGCTAATTTAATGGGATTAAAGTGTGGGAAAACACAAACGAGAGCGATCAGCATGTCTCTTACCCGCCATGACGAGGCAGCCAGCGCCTTCTGTCTGGGATGAATGCAAATTAAGTGGACGTGAGGGCGATTTTGTGGGGGGTTCTTCTCGTAGCTGTGATAAGGAATGGGAACTGGATTTTTTTTCCAGATACGTCACGTATTTAAAAAAATGTTGTATTATTATATGTTTGATCAATGCAATAAAGCGATTTGAGATTTAAATTTCATGATATTAAAAGTGATTACTCACTCTTTTAAGTTATGTAATGAGGATTGTTGGGAAATTGTATTGAGCAATGTTAATTACGGGGTTAGTTTTAATTGGTTTTAATAACACGAGGTGGCGACTAGCGCATAAAACCCAATGGACAGTCCTCTATTTGCGCATGCTTCAAATTGGAATTTCTAAAAGGTGGTGCGCGCAATCAATATATTCGCCCCTAAAGCCGCGAAATGTAAGCCTAATGTTATAGAAACCAATACTGATGGCCGCCGTTACCACGATAATCTATCATCATGGACAAATCACGTGGATAATATTGCATCGTTTCCTTCGTCTTTTCTCATCTAACTTCGGTGATCGGTAAACTGCTCCGGCTTCGGACGAAACTTGTGATTTCTAGGTGGAGTGGACGGAAGACAATGTATAAAATGAAGTTTGTCATATATAATTTAATTATATTAATTATTATTTTTATTTAAGGTACCACATCCTTCAGAGCTAGTAATTGAAAATATTTCACCATTACATAACAAATCGTTGGCAGTTCTTAAGAATGAAAAAATAGCATTTTTAAAAGAAAATGGAATAATAATAAAGCAAGGGAGATGGAGTTTGAAAAGAAATTGGCGGAAATTGAATTCGGTAAATTTTTATGAAAATTAAATTCAAATCATTCGCTTAATATTATTTTATTAAAATACAGAATTTAGAAAGTTACAATGTTCAGAAAATTCTATTTGATAAAGGAAACAAGGAAGTGAAAAAAAGTTTTATACAATTTTTAGGTTTTTAAAAATTCGTTTTCAATTGATCAGTGTTATAATAGAGTTTATATTTAGGTCAAGAATTAAGTAACCGAACTTTACTATCTATTTATCAAAAAACCAGAGAATTATTTAACAATAGCACAAGGGGAAGGTAAGATTTATACAATTGAAGAAATGTAATAAAAGTTGAATTAAAATTTTTTTTAGATTTACTAAAAAAGAACAAAATGAAGTTCGGTCATTGATAGCTGTTCACGGCAACAAGTGGAAAGTGATTGGTGACGTTGTTAATAGGAACGGAAAAGCTGTTTGTGATCTCGTGAGAAGAAAGACAACTGTTTCTGATAAAAGTAATTTTATTAGCGGTTTATTTATTATTTCAATTTTTATGATTTTATAAATATTTTAAGATTATGGAGTTTGGTCGGACGACGAAAAGGATCGATTATTCATAGCCA